>VYZT01057675.1:33068-113321 GCA_013400735.1 Pomatostomus ruficeps | reverse complement strand
GTGCGTGTGCCCGCGGGGGCGCGCGTCCCCTGCCCGGCCGTAGCTGCGGGTGCGTGTGTGCGCGCTCCCGCACACCTGTGCGCGCGCCGGCCCGCGCACGTGCCCGCCTGTTCCCGGTATTCGCGCCCCGCTCGCTCCCTGCGGGTCCCTGCTCCCCGCAGCAGAGCCGATGGGCCGGGCGCTGCCGAGCATCGTCCCCCTCTCTCCCCTGCTCCTGCTCCTGGCGCCCCGCGCGGGCCGCCGGCCCCGCCACGCTCCGGCGGGCTCACGTGTAACGCGACTGCGGAATACTGAGTGCGATCAGCGCTCCCGTCCCGAGCACCAGCCGGGAGGGGTGGGCAGGGGCTCCCCGGGAGTAGCGGGACCTGCCCGGCCCCTGTGGCGGCGGGGACACGACTCACACACGCGACAGCCGCCGCCGCCGCCCTTGCGGGGTGACCTTCAGGGCGCTGCACAAACGCCGCTGCCGCTCCGGGTTCGAGGAGACCCAGCCGCCGGCAGCGCGCCCCTGGCCCGGCCGGGTGGAGTTGGGAGGTTATCTGCGGAGACACCTCTGTGGTCACAGGTAACCAACGTGCCTTGGCCCCCTGGTAGCATTACAGGATGGTTAAATTACATCTGTACATGCAAGCATACTTAGGTTTACCTCTGAACTTCCTGTTGGGTTGCAATATTGTATTCCACATGTTTTCTTACCCTTAAGGTACTGATATATTCTCTGACTTTAACTCCATCATCCTTTTTTTCCTTGAGGTCTGGAATCACGATGAATGCACATAAGATGAGCCTTTCCATGGTACTATCTAGCAGGTGCACATTCTGGCGGTTACCTGCAAGAATGACCTGGCCTGGAATCAAGGACCACCCAACCTCAACATGCTCTTCTCAGGTCTCAAGAAGTGGTCTGGCCTCACACCCTTCCTAAGCCATTAAAGCCAGCATTTAGGGGACAAGTCACAATGGGACACTGTTCTCCAAGTGGTCCATGGCTACAACCCAGAACCAGCCCCTGAAGCAGTGGAGGGAACTGCTTTTTCAGGCACTCAGCCTTACTTTTCTGGAGCCGCTCTAGGTCCAGACAGGCCAGATACCCTCAAGCTCGCACCACCATTCATGCCAGCCGCTGAGGATGGCTTCCTTAGCTTTGGGCATGCAACCAGACTTCTCAAAGCTGTGAAGGCTTGTGGGTCGGAGATACAGAGAGGTCGTGGGCCTGGAAGGCTGTGTGTGTTTAATTGGGAGTGTCTGGTTTGATGAACACTCCATGATACATTATACAAAATCAAAAGAAGCCAGGTATGCCACATGGATTTTCATCCTGGGTTAGGAGAATCAGCTCTCCGTGGTGTTTATGTGATGGGAAAGAGCTGGACAGCCATGGGGAAGAGGATAATCGGAATCTCTTTTTTCTCCTTGATGTCTGGTCAGAGCTGGTCTTTTAAAGAGACCCGGTGATGGTGGTTGATAACAAGAGCAAACACAGACAGCAGTACCTGATACCCAAGCGAACATCATCTATGCTGCAGGGAGGGCAGTATCAGTTACAAGTTAAGGCAGCTGTGATTACAATCAGGCCAATAAATACACAAGCACTGCTGAAGGAAAAACCACCCTTTTTTAACTCCCCAGACCACAGTGCAGTTGCTGCTCTTGCCAGCTAGTCCGTTTCTCTCAGCTGCTGGGCCACAAGTCTGCAGTGGCAACTGGGGAGCTGAACCAACTTTCCTTCTAATGACCTGGGTGCAATTTATAGCCCAGGTATGCTACCCGACACAGAACAGTAGTTTGGGAATTATGTACGGGTGCGTGGTGGTGTCACCCAAGCATGAAATCTACTCACCAGACAGCCTGCCCTTCAATGCTATGTCTCATTTTATCCAAGGCCAGGACACAGTTCATCTGCTCTGTGGATGAAGCAGCACATGAGTTAGTTTAGGGCACATGCAACAGCAGCAGCAGTCAGTGCAGCCCTCTCGTTCTTGCCTTCTGCCTGAGCAACAGGATCATCCAAAATAAAACAGGCATGGGGTATTCAGGGAGGTTCAGGGTGATACTAAAATCAGGGAAGATTTGAATGGGGATACACTCTCCCACAGCATTATTCCCTACAACCGCAGAGAATGAGTTTGGAGAAAGCAACTAGAGAATAGCTAAAGACTGTATCACAATTACGTGGTAAATGGCCACCCAGAAACACGATCTTCATCTGAGCACACACACACCGTTGCTACAAGTTCCAGTACTGCTCGTGGAAGCCGAGCTGCAGGAGCTCCTGACTTCATCAGTGTTTGTTCAAGGATCACCGGGAAACTCTCTCCTCTTCCTGCAAGCATCTGTATTTCTGTATAAATACACAGACAAGTCCTGTTGGGTTGGTGGTGGCCAGCAGTATCAAATCCCTGTGACTGCACAGGCTGGGGCATGCAGGATGTGGAATGGGCAAAATGTCCTTCATGAGGGTCCCAAACCATTCCTGCCAACTCTTTTACAAAACTGAAGACTCCGTCCTGTGCATGCTCAGGACATGCACTTTACTTAATGTCTGTGAATTATCCTCTCAGAATCAGCAGAACTAACAGGCAATGAGGTGCCAAATTTTATTCAAATTTACTATTTGTTTGGCTGCTCAGATATCAATCAGGCAGTCTCTAAGGCCACCATGGTATGATCTGATTTTTTGAGGTGATAAGGGCCTGAGGCAATGTTGGAAACTGCCAAGAACAAAATGTGCAAAGCAATGTATGTCCAGGAGATTAGCTGCAGGACGAAGGATGGGGTTAGGGAAAGCTGTGCACTGACACCTAGGAGGGAACAACCTACACGATAGAAGTTGCTAAGTGTTTATCTCACTGCCTAGAGCATAGCCATCAATGGGATTTCCTGCTTCCTTTGGATCTCCTGCCTTGTGGGACTCCAAGAAAGCACCTGGAGCAAGGAAAGATGTCTCTCCATGGGGCAGGAGGGTGGACAATTATTTCTAATGTAGCAGTGAAAGAGAAGTGGCCAGTGCAGAGCAAAGCAAAGCAGAGGTTTGTCTGGCTTGATTTCTGCCCCTTAGTGCCATTTTTGTGGGGAAAAGAGACTGTGCTGCTGACGGTCACACACAAACTTTGGGCAATGTGTGATCTAGAAACATCTCTGAAAGTGGCTGTGAGTGATGCTGTGATGAGCAGCAGAAGGAGAGAGGCATGCCAGGGCAGGGAGCAACTCAGGCTGTGGGACCAAGTGCAAGTTATAGGGTGACAGAAGTGTGCAAAATGGCCTCGAGTCGCTACTATTCCATGGGCTGCCATTGCAAACAAATGGGGATGGGCCTCCCTGGACTGGCATGCCCGGAAGCTGGAAAAGAGCAGCTGCTTAAGAGCTTGGCACCAAGCCTGCATCACACACAACAGGTGAGAGAAGGCGAGGAACAGCACGGTAGCCCTGCAGACTGCCATCAAGATGCCAGGTGGCAAACAGCCATTTTATAGTCCTGTGGGGGCCTCGAGGGGGAGAGGAGTGACCCTCAAGAACTGCCCTCAGGGTACCAGCAAAGCATGTGCCAGTGTTTGGTTGGTCCCCATGCCAGCTTCTTGGTTCTGCAGGACACTGCCTTGGGATTGTACTCCAATTTTCTGCCTGGGAGGTTTAGGAGAAAAAAAGCCTACTCAGGGGCTGCTACACATAACACTGGCTCAAGCAGGGAATGTTGTCTCCCAGAACACAGCATGACAGAATTGTCTTTCAGGTCTTCCTCCTTGGTCCCCTTGTCCCCCTCACAGGTGGAGGATCACTAGTGATCAGATTTACAGACAAATGCAGTTGGTTCTCTGAGAACAATGTCTGCACAATTGGAACAGATATAGCTGTGCGAGGTGAGGTAACTAAGGTCAAAGATTCATGAACTGGTAGGCACTGAGAAAGTAAATATAAGCAGAAATAACCTTCCCCCAAATTCACACACAGGTGACTATTCTTTTCCTTAATATCAGTTTGAGAGTTATGTGGGGGTGCTTGTACAGCTCACCCTTGGCAAAATGAGGACTAAGACATCAGCTGATAAAATAGGTAAGTGACTCTAAAAAGCATGTACAGATGGAAAACCCAAAAGTGTCTGAGAGGCATAGCCCCAAACTCATCTTACTGAAGGAAGAAACAAAGAGCAGACCTCAGCTGATCATGCTAAAGAGGATGGCATCCGTCAGCTGGATTAAATGATAACCAGGCAATGACAAAGACAATTTTGAGATGAAGAATGAGCTGGTTGGAAACACTGTATAAAAGAAAAACAAATAACAGTAACAGAGCAGGGAGAGGCCTCAGACTGTCAAAACGCAGTCTGGCACATCACAGCCCCTGTTGAGGTCAGCTGCAGCAGTTCCCCATCCCTAACACACCGTCAGCAGCTGGCAGCCAGCACGTGGCCTGACCCCATGGGGTGCACCATGTGGAACTCTCACTTTGGGAGGGGGTGTGACCTGCTGCTGGTGTCCCTTCCCCCCAGCAGGTGTATTAGCCAATTGTAGGGAGCAGCATGGGCACCGCTAGAGCAGGAGTGACCACAACTCCAGTGGGAGCAGGGGATAAGTGGGGGGACCTGTGCTTCCAGAAATGACCCCCATGACAGTGAGAGAGGGGTTGGTGCCCACGTGTCTGGGCATTAGTTACAAAAGTGTGTTTAGGAACTTGCAGGAATTTATTAGTGTTTTCTAAGCATCTAACCCAGTGGTTGAACTGCTGTATTGCTGACATAGACCCTGAATGTACAGTTCATGGATTGTCAGTTAATTATATGTTCTTAACAAATCAGTAAACCATTTCAGTCCTGATTTGGTTTAACCTACGTGAGCTGAGCCACTTTTCCCTTCCACAATGACCAGCTGATGCAGGCTATTGACCAGTCCTGGTGGGAGAAGGCCTAAATGCTCTGTGATAGAAAAAAAAGATACACTTCATGTTGAACTGATGACTGTGTGCAGAACAAAGGAAGGCTGGGGTGGATTGGATGGCAGGTGGAGACAGAAAAGGGAGATGCAATAGAGACAATTTGATGTGTGCCTGGTGTTTGATAACTGGGGTAAATACTTCTAGTGGACAGTACAGAGTTCTGGTGATTGCTACAGTGAAACCTGCCAGCTACCAACACTGTTCTCATGGAGGTGAAGGCAGCAGAAGTCACATCCTATTACCAGAGTTTCTCTTTTTGGCTGATATGGAAAAATTACTCTGATCTTGCAGAAAATAATATGAAAATCGTGTCTTGCATGAAATCTACCCTGTTTTCCTTGGCACATTTGGGAGTTATCACCACACAGGGAAGCAGCATTACTCAGGAACTAGCTATGAAGCTATCAAGAACACATGTTTTGTGATAATGGGCTCCCGGAACCTTACTGGAGCAGTAGCCAGCTTCCTGGTGTGCAGCCACCAAGCTGAGGCAGCTACATGAGCTCCTGATGCAGCCAGCAGCTGCAAGTCTGGGGCACTGATACAGCTTCACCCCTGCTGGTCCAAACAAAATTGTCCCCATTTGGCTCCTACTGGACATAGAAGCACTGTGCCCCATCACAGCAGGCTGCCAGCATTTTTCTGTTTGGGCAGTAAAATCACAGGACCTCACTGTACACTTGGCCCTAACCATAAGCCTTGTATGGGGTTTCTGATGAGGGTTGGATTTGGGCACCAGCCTGCTTGTCTGCTCCAGTTAGAGCTCTGTAGTCTCCAGCACCAGCCAGCCCGGGACATCCAGCAGGAAACCAAGTAAGAGAATGAGAACTAAATAAACTCCAAAACTATTTTGAGGCCTGCTCTAAAAGAAAAACAAAATTTCTAAAAAGAAAAACAAAATCAGAGTGGAAAAACCTTTCTATCTTTAGCCATCAGGAGCAAGACTTATCTAAGTAGCACCGCACAGGAGCTGGCAATGGGAATGGTAAATAAAGGTTCGACTTGTTCCTAAACATCAGTGGGATGATACATAATTTACAATGCCTGCCAGAGGCCTTTCTCCTTCTCCTCATGGGAGGTCTTTTCCCTGAAACTATTTACAGATATATGCGGTAATTTTAAAGATTACTCCAGCACTGTCCACACTGAAACTTCTTCCCAGCTGAAGGTAGATGTCTCTGCAAACCGGAGAGCCTGATGCCCCCTGTGAGCTTCTTGGTGGACTTTGATTTGGCTTGGGTTGTCTGGTTCCACTGCGACATCCTGCAGTGTACTCTCACTTGTAGTGACACATGACGTGTGAAAAACAAACACATTTTCACTGGAGAATCCCTCTACAGCCCTGAACATCCAGTTATCATGACCAAAGGCATCACGCAGCTGTGATGGAAGCTGTCTGCCTTCATTTTCCTCGTGTGAATTCGGTGCTGTGGTAACCACTCTGGAGTCCAAAATTCCCTTTTCTCTTTTAGCCAGTCCTGTGGACTGCAGCACACCACACAGCCTGAGAGGCATTATCATGCAGGCCAAAGGGGGCAGACACATCCAACAGCTGTTTAAAAAGCACTTTTCTCACTGTAATTTTCGTACAATTTTTTATTCTAATTAGTAGGAGTTTAGAACCTGACCTGTGTGAAGGATTTGAAAAGCTGGATGAGCCTCAGTGTGTGTTTTGAGATGCTTGTATACCTCGGAAAATCTGCCTTGCCTTTGTGCTAAGATAGCCGGGATATGTTTGACGTGGACATTTGTGCCAGATCTGTGTCACTGAATCCATTCTGCAACGTCATGATGTGACCTGGGCACTTGTGCCACTGGTGTCCACAGATTGACCAGGCATTTCCCAGAAACTCTCAGTCCTGGCTGAATAAGATACCACAAGTGATGGCCACAGGGAAGTGAACACCATGAGCAAACAGCTCCACCACGTCTGCCCTAACAATGGGACAGGCTGTGTGCTGTGATGCTACTGTTATTGACATAAGGCGATGCCTTTGTTTTTCCGTTATTTAAACCCTATTTATCAGCTGAATTACACAAACCCTTGGAGGATATAATTGTGACAAGACCTCCAAGCCAGCTAGTTTGGAGTTGCACTTTTTCTGTCATGGGAAACATCCCCAAAATATCAACATGCAAATCTGTTCTTCTGCATGTTAAAAGAATTCCCCAGGCAACCAGGACCAGGAACTGAACAGAAATTCCTTTTGCTCCCCACCCATATTTCCTTTTGGAAAAGCAGTCACTATTGGTAATCAAAGATTAGCTACTGTTGCCTGATATTCAAAGCACTTCACAAATGAGCACTCCATACCTAAATGGTCTTAGCTAACCAGTTTTATTACAAGCTAGTTTTGGTAACTGTAAGCACATAAGACTGGCAACACCTGGAACACACCAAAGGGCCATTTAATCCAGTGTGTCTTCTCCAGCTGTGGTCAGTACCAAATATTTACAAAAAGAGCCTAAGAACAGGGCAAGTACACAGTGACTGATGTGACCTCCCGGGTGCCAGTAGCCTGTCACCTAGGGATTTCCCAAGTCAGGGAGTACACTGGCAGCAAAGTAAACTGGGCGTAGTCCCCAGCCTAATCTGTGGCTGACTTTGGAGAAGCAGTTTGTATCCAGCACACTGCACCTCACTCTCCAGCTCAGTGGTGCTGCTGCTGCAGCCCCTGCAAGTTTGCCTGGGTGAGCTTTGGAGGCCAGCAGCGGTGCAGGGCTGAGGGAGGTGTCACCACAGCCCACACTGCACAGTGACAGCCCACGCTGGCTGGTCACCGGTGTGTTTCGCCACGGGCCAGCAAGAGAGTTCAGAGCTGTTCCTGGTCTGGCTGAGTAAGTCACCATTAGCCTCAGGGTGCCCACAGGTCAGCCTTCCCATAGGGTGTGCAGGTACAAGTGAGCCATAACTGCGGTGGACACACGGTAGTTCACCTGATGAGCGAGGTACCTGTCATACGGTCACGGTGCTGTTTGAGCACCATGTGTCAACACCACCAGCCAACAAACAACAGCCTACAGCACAAGAGTACACAAAGAGAATCTTTTTCCTGCTTCAGATGCACATGGGAATTGCCTCTCATTTTTCCATTGAAATGACCGGCTTAGGTGGCCTTTGTGTCACTTGTGGTGACTCCCTGGCTCACAGTCTGTCCTTGCCACACAAGGCTTGCCACATGGAAGGACACATTCTGCTAGGCACATACTTAATTTATAAATGTTAATTAATTGCATAATGGATTAGATAGCAAAGTCCCTGGTCTATATTGTGCTCAAAATGCCATCTGGAAAAAGGCTGGTGTGGTTAGTAAGATGGCTGCTCTCTTAAACCTGATACCTTTGTAAGACAATCTGTCCCAGCATTATTGATGAGGTAGAACTGAACAATAAAGATGTGTATTTCATTCTCCAGGAGAATGTTTTTGAGATGGCAAACATTTGGTCCTTGGGAAGGCTGATCAGTGTGCTTCTTCATTCCCATGGCAAGCAGTGGGATGAATATCCTGTTATAAATGTAAAGCAAATAGTTTACTTGAAGAGCTTTAAATGTCATCAGTCTCTTAGAAAATGCTTGTCAGTAGTGCTCATGTGACTCTCAAAGTAGTGTGGCTGTTTAATGTAACTTTTGCCTCCACTTAGGCCCACTGGGTGCCTGTGAGTGAGAGCAGCTGTCTTTGTAATGACAGCCCTGTTCAGGTCAGGGAGGCTCTGACCTGCCTCTGAACTGACAGTCTGAAGCACTGGACAGATACTGCTGTTTCAGTTCTTCTACGTTTATCTCAGGGATCAGGTTTCCAGGAATGTGCTGCAGTTGGGTTCCCATAATGAAATGGCACGGGAAAGTCATCCACATCAGGCGCCGAACAGGCCTGCAAATCCCCTTCTCCGCCTTGGACTTCAAGGCACACTCAAGAGTAAATGCACATCCATTGCTCTGGCCCAGTTTCTGGCTGGTGGGTGCATGTGGGACATGGGAAGCTGGTGGCAGAAGAAAGAGTAGAGCCAGTGTTTTGCCACCTCAGACAGGGCTCCGTGCAGGTGACAGCACTGTCCTCGCCAGCTGGCAGGTGTCTGGAGAGCCTGCAGCTGGGAGCCCTGCACAGAGCCACGAGCAGCTGCCCAGAGCCTGTGTCTGCTGCACTTCAGAGGGAGGGCTGCGCATGCCTGGCCCCGTGCCTCCAGCAGAGCAAAGGGCTTTCTAGGGATTGGGGAACTGGCTTGGGCAGCAGCACCCTTCTGAGCCAGGGAAGTCCCCTTTTCATCAGTGGGAGAAACTGTGGGTTTACCTACATGGAGATGCTCCAAAAACCTAATTTGAATGAACTTTGCAAGTGATGAAACTTTAAAAACTTATTTAAATCATGTTAAAGCCACATATGGGCATTTTAGCTTAAGAAAAACATTTGATTTAGCCCACCCTTACTCTTATTAAAGATGTCCACTTCAATGCAGTTGACTCACCTATTTAAAATTCATGCCTCTAGTTCAATTGGGTGACTTTTCCTTCCACTTTCTTTCGTAAAGAAGCCATTCAAGAGAGAGAAGAGATTTGTTTGGGATTCTCTAAAAGACGTGTTGGAAGCAGAAGTGGGGGAGAATAGACATACACAAGTATTCAGAGAAGAGGCTTTTCTCTCCACTGTCATTCTACCACTGCAGGAATTGTTTTCTGCAGATCAAGCACTCTTTTTCTACCTTTCCACATCAGGCTTTGCAACAGACCCAAACAGGAGAGGCAAGATGGGAAGAGTAATATAGCGGTTTTCTTGTCTGGCTCCAAGCAACACTGTGCAGAAAATTCATGAAAATGTCACAGTCCTTTGAGACTGCAGTCTACAGATCATTTATTATGCCCTTCCAGCACAACACAGACAGTATAATTTCATTCCATTACTTCTTCAGTCTGCCTGATAGTTTATCTTTGGCTGAAACATAAAGTCAGGTATTTGCTGTAGTCAAATTTTCCAGGCATTTTGCTGGATACATGTTTTCCATTGAAACCAATTTTGCTTTTAGAAAACTACTCTTTTATAATATTTTTCCCTCTGACAGACATGCCTTTCTGTGCAAAATCATAGTCATTACCTTCTTGGGGATGCAACTTTGGTCTACAGCAGTTTAAAAAACCTAAAGGGGGAACACCCATATTTTTCCTGGGGGCCTGAAATTATTACACCAGAATGAATACAAATTTCTCCTAACATCAAATACCTCTCTCTTACTGTCACTGCTATGCCTAGGTTCTTGAGGACATAGAGTGAATCCTTTTTTTATCTCAATGTGTCAGTAAAGCAGCTGGAACAGGAGTGCCAAAGCCTGCAAGCTTTGTAGGGTGGTCCTAGTCTCAGGGACTTTGCAGGAGTCAAAAGGAGGATCTGGTGGACAGCTTCAAGGTTTCTTCATATATAAGCCACAAATTGAGCCTTTTCTCTTCCCCCACCCAAATGGCAGCATGAGGCTGGGCAATGCAGAGATGAAGGTACACCTGGAATAGAGCATAAAAATGAGTAAGACAAAAATGGGAAAATGGAGTAGGGTAGGTAATTCGCTCTCAAATATTTCTGTCTTAATTTGAGACTTATTCAAGTCTCAAATATCAGACCACCCTCACCATGCTGCATTGTCTCAGCATTCTGGGATCATGAGTAATGCCCAGAACATGTAAGCAGTTTTCAAGTGCTGAATCTTAGCACAATGCTAAGGACAAGAACCACTACTTCTTACTTTTTCCCAGGGTAGAAAGGGAGAGATGGGAAAAGTGACTTGGTCTTGCTCACCATGGACTGATGTTTACCAGGGCACTGGGGACAACACTCACAAGTCAAAAGGGAAGTGACAGTGTGTTTGGACCAGGACTCATAGACTCATCTGGCCGAAGCTGGGGTCCACAGCAGAGCTGGGCACAGTCACCAGGTAGAGATCTACGGGCATGATCTTCTCTAGAAGTCACCCATCCATCCTGCCTTTCTACTGACAGGATCCCTTGGGCCTAGACCTTTCCTCTGGCTGCCAGTCCTCCATCTGGAAAACTACAGTGCTCTGAAAAGCCCTGTAGAAACAAAGTTGGAGTTATTAACCCGTCAGGGACCTATGCCCAGACCCTTCTTACAGTACCCTTGTATGAAGCTGAATTAAACAGTGTATTCAACTGAGTCTGTGACAAATGCATTAGTTTGCCTAATTTTCTCATTTTCCACTGGAAAAGGTTGGAATTATTCTTTCTGAGCAAATGAGTTTTGGCTTTTCTCATTAGCTTTTCATAATCTGTAGTGCACAGATTGGGAGGAAAGGACTTTCAGCAATTTTGGCTGAAAGTAAAATGACTAAAGGTCAAAACCCAGAGCAGGAGGGAAGGCTTCACTGGTCTAGAGAAGTTTCCAGCCTCCTTCTATCATTCTTGACTTCATGAGGAGTTTAAAAATGGCAAAAAATGACAGAACCAGACAAATCCTTACCCAGGTATTGGAATGGGCTGTTCAGGTCAGATGCTGTGACTCACACAGACTGATCTACTGTAAATGACAAACTTAAAAATTAAGGGCTTATCTGTACTGAAGTGTCACTTTTAGTTCCGTTGCATCAATTTAGATCACTGTGGTGAATTTTATGTGGCACTAGAGCTGTGATATTTTCCATGGTCTGAGGCAGACATGGGATGTATCACACAGCATGGGGCACCCTGCATACATGTTTGCATCTCTTGTTTGACCTAAACTCTCATCTGACCATCCACTCTCCTCGAAGACACTGCACCTTTCAATGCACTGTACCCATATGCTGGAATTGAAATGAACTGAGGTGAATGCACTCTTGAGCATGTGGATGCAGTATCCTGAACCAGGCAGGTCAGAAGCCTCTCAGGCGTCCTCCTCAAGCCTAAACTTTGCAATAGATGCCTGCCTCCCCTAGGAGCTGCACCAAGGACACCAGCCTCCTGCCTGGACAGAACAGGCGCCAGCAGCACACAGCTGGAGCCATGGCTAAGCTGGGCTGTGCACCGTCATCACCTCTGCACTGCCTGATCTGCGTGAGGTGGGGCTCGCCACTGCACCAGTGAAAGCCACAGGGAAAAGCACCTCTCAAGGAAATTAGCTCTTGAGAGAAGGTTTTGTTGCTTTGGGGTTTTTTTTTTTCTGACATAACTGTGTCAACATTAGGGCATTCTCAAGCTCTTTTTTTCCTGTCCAGCTCAGCTTCATGAGCAAAATGGTGAAATGTAGGCCAGTGCTCTGAGAGAGCTAATCCTTTTTATTTCTGTGAGAGCAATCAAACATATACAGCTGATCACATGTAGTGAATGTTGCAGCCCATGGCCAGTGGAAGCAGAACATGTTTCATGGAGTGCTACTTTTGGAGAAGTGGGACACATCTGCTTGTGCGCAGCCCAGAGCGTGGGCAGGGCTTTGGGAACTCCAGGTGAAGGTCACCCTCACACACCTCCTGCACTGCCTGCCTTGCCCGGTTCTGCAGCTTTGGGACACCGGCCCAGGGGCTGCTGGTGATGCCTAGGGCATTGAGGGGCACGAAGGAGCAGGGGTGAAAGAGCCCTTCTGCACAGAGGCACACGCAGCGCACAGGTCCCCAGGCTGTGACTCGTCACACCATGTATGACGAAGAAAACGAGACTTAAGGAAGATGATGCCACTTGTAGAGTATATCCTATGGCAGATGAGCTGTAATTCTTTGTCTGTACAATGTTAAAAAGCGGGGGTGGTTTTTTTTAAAGATATTTTCTTTACTGGAGCTAAGAATGGCAGGTTTCACAATGAAGCTGTTGTTCAATTAAACGTGAATCAGTGTTTGTAGACCTGACTGAGACAGGGAAGTAATAAAACAAAGACACTAAAACTTATCAGTAATTCTTACCATTTGTTAATGATGTTTCGAATCTATGCCTTTGACCCTTCAGTAACTCTACGTGGTTCTCTGCTGCTGTAACATTTAGAAAGTAACTGAAAATTTTATGCCAGTTGTTAGCTTATCATATTTGCTTTATGACAGCCCAAGACAAAGGCCAGTATATCATAAGATAAAAGTCCAACTCCATATTTGGATTCCTGTGTAAATGACTTGAATTTCAAATGAGCAGACCTCACAATCTCTCTCACTTCTTTTAATAGAAACTCAAGGGTTCCTGAAAAATCAAGTCTTATCAGATTTTCAGATATGGTCTTGGGGACATGGCTTTTTAAGCAAATCATAGGCACAGGTCTTCAGTGAACTTCGTGCCATTTGTACAGGCATTGAGTGGGGGAGGTTCCTTAGACCTCATGAAGATATTTTTACTTTTCTTTCACATGACTTGAGGGACAGCTTTGCATCCCGTCAGGCTGGTTTAGCCCCAAAGGCTGGATTACCAAAGACTTCTGTTGGCCTACAGATGGGTCTGGATAGCAAAGAGGGGCGAGCTGCCTTGTTTGCACCACTGCTGCAACAAAGCCCTGTTTTCTGCCTGTGAGTTACAGGCTGGTACAAAGCACAGCCTCGACATACACCATCTCCACAGCAGACACACCTCTCTGGTAAAACTCGCTGGTGCTGGAAAAGTGTTTGTACAAAGCTGTGGCTGAAAAACAAGCTTTTACGACTACACCTGCTTTCTACAACTCCCTCATGAGGAGAAGAGGAAGGGCAGGCACTGATCTCTGCTCTGTAGTGACCAGTGACAGCACCCAAGGGAATGGCCTGAAGTTGTATCAGGGGAGGTTTAGGTTGGATATTAGAAAAAGGTTCCTCACCCAGAGAGTGGTTGGGCCACTGGAACAGCTCCCCAGGGAATAGGTAACAGCACCAAGCCTGACAGAGCTCAAGAAGCACTTGAACAATGTTCTCAGGCACACAGTGACCCTTAGGGTGTCCTGTGCAGGGTCAGGAGTTGGACTCGATGATCCTGATGAATTCCTTCCAACTCAGCATATTCTGTGACTCTGTGATGTATCAGCGCTTTACACTGGCAAAGCTTCCACTTCCAAGAAGAGAGAACAGTTTAATCATTGGCACACCTATTCAGGCTATTGTAATGGAATTTAAAATTGAGAGTTATATTGGAATGGGCTTGATTAAGTGAAAAGGAACCTCCCCTTGACACATATGCGACACGTATATCCACAACATAACCACAACATAACTACAACAGTTTCACAGGCATGTCGCTATAGACCAGATGCCAGCCTGAGAAGTGTCCTGGTGACCTGAACGCAGTTTGGTCACATGGCAGGATTATCCAGAAGAAACGGCATAAAGTAAAGTTATGAGGCGGCAGATTCAAAGCTAACAAAAGAAAACGCTTCATCAAATGGATAATTAAATTCTGGAGCTTGCTGCCAGCAGTGCTATGGATGCCTAAAACAGATTTCGAAAAATGATTTTATGAAGCTGTGGACAGATCTATTACAAGCTATTAAACAGCAAGATTTTAGGAAGCTTTCAAGAAGCCAAAGCCTGGCAGGTACACCAGAGAATTGCTACTATGTGCTTGCCTTTCTGTAGAGTTTTCTCTAAACATCTGCTATCAACCACAGATGAAGAGAGGATACTAGACTAGACAGATATATAGAGAGATCCAATGTGCCCATTTTTCATTTAAAGTTTCCTACGTTGGTGCTAATTTACCTTGATGATGAGGGTTGTTAACCACAGGGTTCACCAGCTGCTTTCCTCAGGAGCTGAGCCATCCCTGCAGCCCAGGCAACTCCTGCAAGTGACATGCTCCAAATCAATCAGGAGACAGTCATGCCATGTTCTCCCAGGTTAATTTATCTGACTGTTGCCTACAGGAAACTGTAACCTCCCAGGCATTTACTTCACCTGGTGCAGACCAACTCTAAGGGGTTCACACAGCTCAGATGCAAAGGATTTCAGCAGGCAAAGATATTGACTCTAGGTCTCCCACATACTTTGCCAGCACCCAAACACCTGATCTGCTGTGCTTCTCAGCTCAGGAGACAAGTGCAGGCCAGGGAGGAGGAGGTAAAATAGGCAAAAAATAATAACTGTGAAAACTTTTATAGGTCAGCATACATTCACACCCCCTTGCCCCTGAGGCTTACAGTGCACACCTCACTTCTTCACTGGTGTGAGCAGATCTGCCTGCACAGAAAACTGAACACACCCGGGAGCCCTGCTGCAGTAGTGGTCACTGCTACTGCTGTACATGAGGTCAAACTGTTTCAGCAAGGAATTTGTCCTCTGATCCGTAACCTGGATTGGACTTGTGCACACAGGTGAGACAAAAACATGCAGTAACATGGTTAGCAGAGAGCTGGGCTGTAACGTGACCCCTTGGCATAGAGATCTGCCTGCATAAATGCCACTCCAGGCATGACAGATGGAGGGAAAGCAGTTTCTGCTGCATTATGCTACTGTTTCCAAATGTAACAGATCCCAGACTGCTGTGATTTCTCAGAGTTTTGCCTGAACCACTGCACCTCTTACCATGTAATACTTGGCTCCATGAGCAGAAAGCCCCTGAGGTAACTCCCTAAGAAACATTGGGAAACCCAGGTTTAATTTCTGGTTCTGCCCTAAAATTTCTCATCATTACTTAGGAAACTGGAGAGGTTACAGGTGACATCTCTGTACCTCCACTTCTCTCCTACACTGCAGGGCTTGCAGCAGATTTTAGCCCCTTATGAATGTGAGGAGGATGCAAAGATTCGAGGGAAGGGGTGTGGCACTCAGATTTGGTGGTACCAGAGACCACCATAGCATGTGAGACAGGCAAGCCCTGTGGATGGTGCACAGAATTGGGATGAGATTTTCCCCTGACATGCTGGGCAGGTGGCTGCAACTGAAACTCACCCTGCCTATGGGAGACTTTCTGCATGAATTGGGGTAAATCCAGACTTTTTTCTCTTCTACTGTGCTCGAGCCTTGCCTTGGCATGGCAGCAGAACAGATGGCTGGCCTGTGTAGCATTGGGTCAACTACTCAAGACCTCAGCTAGGAGGGGAGTCTCTGCACCAGCAGCACAAGCACCTTGTGCTGGCACAACTGCAGAGCCCAACATCAAAATATCCCAGCTCCAGGTCATTGCTGGGAAGAACCACAGTTTCTTAAGACTTCCCCAAATAACCACAAAAGTGCATGTTCCAGAACAGCTTGTTCTGCCTCAAGCCATGTGGTTATTTCATCTAGTGGTGGGCTTTGGGGGAGCTACTTTATCACCAGCTGCAGCAGGGCTGAACTGTTTCCTGCCGTTGATTAAGGAAATAAAAGTCACCAAGCACAGATCTTCCTGAAATCCTTGTGTGAAGCTCTTCCCCTGAGCATGCTCTCCACTGATGGTATTGCTTTGCCAAGCCTTGTTAAGGCTTCTCCATTGTTCTTTGCATGCTGTCAATCAATCACAGTTGCCTGTACACACTGGCAGGCTTTGCAAAGACAAATATGCAATTAAGATCCTTAATTAACACCAAGTAACATTCAGATGTATTCACTGGGGAAGGGACATGGGAAAGAAATCAAGGAAGAAACTGAGCAGAATGGGGGAGGGAGGTGGACCCCTTCCAATGATTTTATTTGCAGAAAGATATAATTAATCTAGAATAATATGCAAGCTTTTTTAAAAGGAAAATGAACACCAAGAGGATCCAAAGCTAACAATCAGCTGTCTCCTTTTTGAGACTTAAACGCATTAGCTTCAGAGGCAGAAAAGAAAGAGAAAAATAGGTTTAGGATTTGTGTATCATAAAGCAAGTGGATCTACACCCACTGTTATGACACTGCAAATATTCCACTTAATTTACATCATAGGGGCAGGTCTTGTCACTAAAGGGAAACGTCCCTCTATTTGCCAGTTAAAAACACGTTTTTGACAGACCTCATCCTACCCTTTCACTTTCTCTCCAGCCCAGCCCAGGCTTCCTCTGCCAGCTTTACTGCCTGGGGTGTGAGTGAAAGGCAGGACTGAAGGCATGGTGAGCAACAGGTAGGCTGCATTTGGGATTGAGGGAAGATGATACCACATTGTTCATCAAGACTTCACAGGGGTGGGAGAGAACTTGGTGAGATGTGTTAAACTGTTGTTCGAAAAGGGAAACTTTAGGCAGTGATTTTAAAAGTGTTTAAGAGAGCTAGATATGTAGGTGACCTTCTCAGCCAGCTGGACACCCAGTTCCTCTAGGGTGTGTCTACACTGAAAGTTTTCCAGCATATGTATATATTGCTAGAGCCATGACAAAAATACCTCAGTAATGGAGATGCCATTCATACCACAGAGAAGTTATTTTCTCAGCTATTTAAATAGACTATGCTGTAATTCTTTCTTTCCAAGCATAATTTAAATTATGCTAGGACCAGAACTGTGATGAGTTGGATGTATATTCTCCTGTATAACTTCCAACTAGTATACCCCAACAAGACAGCAAAAATTTTTAATACAGAATAATCCATATACATGTTATCAATACCACCATTACCCCTTAGAAAGGGAAAAACAAACCTGGGGACAAGTATTCACTCCAGTGTGAGAAGTCACACAGCTTTGCTGAGGAGTCAACAGCAGTAACTCTGATTTTCCCACCTTTTATTTAACTTTTCCCTTCAGTGATCTGTCCTCAGCCCTTAGGACCAGAAGGATGTCAATGCTTCCTTTATGGTTTTGAAGTTTCTACCCTGTCTAGGCATTACCAGAAAATAAGTTTATACCCATGAACTAAACCCATCAAGAAATCACATCCAATCTGCAAACTCTGCAGGGCAATGAAGAAGTTGAACAGCCTTCAGAGCACAAACAACATAAAGTGCAGCAGTGACTTGTCAGAGTTTTCCTTCACGTCTGTAGTTGTCTATAAAACAGACATGTAAAATGTTACACTATTATAGATGGATTTGCTCAAATGTTTGTTTTGCCCTCTTCCCTAGCTGAAGGGTGGAAAGAAAAGTGTACATTTCTATAGTTCTGGAATCAAGACCGGTTTTGCCTAAGTATAGAGCAAACCAAAGGATCTATTTTTTCAGCAGACTGACTGTTTTTCGAAAGGGAGTGACCAAGCAAGCATATGTTGCTATGATAAGACTGAGAAGGCCAAAACAGGTGAAAGGCTATCATTCCTTGCCCACTTGAACCCTCTCAGGTCTGGCTGAGATTTAACCACTCCTTTGACAATGGTCCAGCCCATTTGTGTGAACAATGCACCAAAAACTCAACAGCAAAGCAGTGAGAAAGAATTCCTAAATGCCCGTGTTGAGAGACCTTCTCTAACTGAAAACAGGATTTATCAATCACAGTTTCCTTTAGTAGGGGGCAATGAGAGGGGGCTGGTCAATTTGTATGTCAGAACACAGACAAAAATGAAATAAAAAATTTAAAGATGTGGAGATCTTAATTATTTTGGGAACAGGGGAGGGCAGCTACTAATGTCAAGCAGTTTTTGAATATGAGTGCTCCAAGTGCTGGAAGATTTTTAAATAGAAAATGAATAAAGAACAAGCAGGGTAATGATGTATTATTGCATATTTTATATGCAAATGTATAAGGCCAGTGTTATTCTTTAAAAGAGGACAAATAGCGTATAAAGAAAACAAGCATCTACAAAGCAAGATCTGGATTCATAATTTATGCAGTAATAAAATTACCTCCCCTCTCCTGGTTTTATTTGGGATAAATTATTTAGAATTTCTTCAGTTTTTAATTGTGGTTTCTTAGGCATTTCTAATGGGTCATATTTCAGCTGCAGCATAGTGTCTCTAGCTTTCTATTTAAGTAATACTTTGCTTTGGCAAAGAGAACAAACATGGCCTGGGAATAGTCTGCAATCTCCTCCAGTCAAATTCACAAACACAATTCTAGGTTTTTATCTCCTGCTGCAGTCTGCTGCTGGAAAAATTGCATTATTATATATGTGATTATTAAGGTGATCATAAAATACAACATACTGATTTTGTTACAAAAGTAAGCACACACTCCCACCCCACCTGCCCCGCAACAAGCAAAAACCATCTTTGTCTGCATCACATCGAGGCTGGCTCTCTGACTAGCACAACTCTTTTTTGTCATCACTCGCATACTTGATCCTGGGTTTTCTCCATATACTCAGGAATGTTTGACACGACTATAAATAATTCAGTGCTGACACATAGATTTTCAAAAAGACTTAGTCTCACTTATAATGCAAGATAAAGCCAAGTGCCTTGTAGGAAGGAGGCAGCATGAGAACCATGCTCAAACTATTTTCTTTACCTGAGTGACTAAGCAGTGAAGATGGCACTTCTGAGACTACATCTTTGTGGGAAAATGCACCCAGCTGAAAAGCTGGAATAGGCAGAGCTGGTGGAAAATCCCCGGCACAAAATCCCCAGCACAGCTCACAGCCCCTGATGGGAGAGTCAGCAATGAACAGTTAACACATTCCTAGCCTGAACAGATTTCCTTTCCACAAGTCCTGGCTTGTGGAGGGCAGGATGATCTGAGACAACACATTTACAGGACACATTTTTCACTGGAATGCATTGTGGAAAAGAGGGGTTAAAAAACATACAATCTGTGGTAAGAGGATGGGAAGTTTGCACACTCCCAGGATACAAGCTGCATGTGAAAATTCCCAAAGAGGCACAAGGGTAAGTTTCTTAGTGCTGTCCACACCATCAGGGCCTCAAGACAAAAGGAATTCAAAAAAGAAAAAGAAATAATCCAGCCTGGCTTCATAATTTCTAGCCTGATAACAGTGGAGACCAAGTCTCAGCTCAAGGTCTAGGATTTCGTGTTTTGCTTGTTCCAGGGAGGCTTCCTTGGCTTAATGACCTCCAGAGCAGGAATTTCCAGCTAGGACTCTGGTAGAAGAGAGGGGCTAGCTGTCCTTGCCTGATGTCCTTTTCATCATTTCATGCCAGTCCTTAGAGAAGGAGGAGCAGAAAGAGCTGTTAAGGCTACGATGACATATTTCTGGCCTCCTGCGTGGCACTTAGGCAAAATCCCTGTCAGCCACACAGAAATGCCTCAGTGGCGGAGTGTGTTGCTGCATTTACAGCAACAACAGCTTGCCTTCTGGAGTTCAAGGAGAAAATGCTGCAGAACAGGACTCCCACCTTGGCTTTTTCCACTGCCGTCAAGGGCAACTTGGGACAGCCAAAGAGAAGGACCTCGAGAGCGATTTTTCTGCAAGGACACAGTTTCCCTGCAGACCAGCCTGTACACTGCTGGTGCCCAGGGCGGTGCCGTGCCCTGACCCCGTGCACACGTGGCTGGAGCTGAAGGAAAGCAGCTCGGTCCTTGGCTCGGCCCCGCGGTGGCTCCGCCGCGCTCCTCGCTCTCCCGGGCTGACCCGAGCCGGACCTGGCACCGCTACGTGCTCCTGCCCGCTCGCTCCGGTGCCACACCGGCTTTCCGGGGCCCCTGTGCCAGCTCGGGGCCCTCTCTCTGGAACCTGCTCCCTCGCCCGTGTGGCCCAGCCCAGCCCAGCCCCGCAGAAGCACCGAGGCGTGCGGGGCACCGGTCGCTGCAGCTGCCGTGCCCCGCGGAGGCGCCGGAGGAGCAGTCCCGCGGCCGGGGCAGCGCTGTCTGGCAGCGGCTCTGGGCTGGTATGCTGCCCAAACCAGTTGCACCAGCACCGCTGTCCTCCCAGCCCCCACGCCGAGCTGGCCGGGACACCGCGAGGCCTCCGGGCAGACAGGCTTGGGGATGGGACCTGTGGAGCTGCTGCAGCTCCTTCTTGGGTGCTGGCCAAGAAGGAAAGCCACGTGGCACCTTGACTCCGGTGTGCGGGACCAGCCATCACAGACACTTGCTCACATCGCTGGGCTAAGTTGTGGCATCGGCAGGGCTGTGCTGTACGTACTGGTACAGAGCATAACTAAGAAAGGGCCATCTGAAGAAAAATGTGAACCTCTCCGTAGGGCTGCAGCTATCCCTATGAGTCACATTTTCCAAGATGAATACTGTTATGTTTCCCTGCCCTTAGCAGCCTTTTGACATCTTTCAGCCTTTGAGACCTTTCTAGTAAAATTTACCATGTCTCTCCCCTAGTTCCCTTAGGGCCAGAACTCTCCTAAAAGTCCTGTTCCTTCTTTTCCTTCACACACCCATCCTGTAGCCTAGGCTCTCACACTGAGCTCATTTTTCCTGTCCATTTCTTTTGATACCTCCCCCCTCCATCTTCTCTCATGTCCCTCTACTTGTTCTCTAGATATTCCCTGTTCTAGGAAAGCTAAAGCAGAGATTTCTGATGGGGACTCTGTGGGTCTGCGACAAATGTGCTTCTGGCTGGGAAGAGAGGTCGAGAGAGAGAAAAAACTACAAGCCTGACTTACTATGCTGATGACCAGGCATTTTTTCCCAAGGCAAGCTTTTCTGAGGACTGACACAATAGGTGAGTGGAAAGCAAATGGCTTTCAGAGAGAAACAACCAGTGTTGCATCAAAGGTCACAAGGAGCATGCATGACCAGGTCACGCCAGGTGCACGACTCCAAGCCCTCTCGTCCAACCCAGCACACCCATTCCACTGTGAGCCATACACCAGCTCCTCAGGCTGGAAGACATCCGGTTCATACTAAAGAGAGGACTTTTCCCATCAGTTGCTGTGTTTGTCACTGCTTTCCCTCTCCATTCTGGTGAAAGAAAATATATTATCCTCCACTTCTGCTCACGTGTGATTAGAGGTTGTTCTTCATGAGAGACGGGTCAGAGCTCCTGGGTAGATGTAGAGCAAATGTCAGATATGAAGGAAAAATTTCCAAAACACAATAATTTCACACCATCAGGTCATAGCCCTTCTCTTGAAGCAAAGGACCCTACCCTTTCTAGGTCTCAATCCACTGATGAGTGTTCTACAAAAGCATAAAAGCAACATAAGCATTACTGAAAGAACTGACTTTATGCCAGGCACACATTCCCACTCATAACTGGTGTCTTAAAGTCACAACCATGCTTATCCCCTTCTCTCCATTTTGCCTGCATTTGAAAAGAGAACACGGTCCCCTAGATATGAATGACACAAAATGCCAATATCCTTCACTCATCCTTGCAACACACGTGGCAACACTGCTTTGACGACACATCTGTGTTGGCCTGCAGCTCACCTGGTATCGGCTGTTGTGCAAGTGCTTCCTGGAAACACAATGGTGTTTTCCCTGTGAAGCCAGCAGGGGCTGGAACTGGGTCAGGTTCTGAATGCCAATCACTGCTTTGGTGGGCAGGGTATGAGCAGCCGTCTGAGCCAGCATCGCTCCAATGCTTGCCCTTTCTTTCCCACACATCTCTGATCTGTGCTGCTTCAGCACCACAGGCTCTCTGGGTAAAGGCTGCAGATGGCCAAGCAAAGAGGAGGTAGGGAGGTTTCGGCTTCAGGGAGCTTATGCTTGACTCCATTTGGGTTACAGTGGGGTGGGAGCTAAAGCCCTTCTCGCTGCCTGGGAGCTTCATCCAGCCATTCCCACCTGCATTGCTGGCATGCTCGGGACAGCCCTGGCTGCTCGCGAGACAGACCGTGCAAACATTGCAGACACAAGGTGCTCCAAGCCCTAATGTGTTGCAACACTTCGGGGGTTATAACCTGAATCTGTAGATGTGCATTGTGCAAATTGGGCAGCAGAAGGGATGAGAAATCAAACCTGCTGTGAGTGCCCAGGTGGCTCTCGTGTGCTTTAATTGCCTCTTCACTGTACTGTGCTACTCCCGGTGACCTTGACTTCAGCAAGAAGGCTGCCAGCTTAGATGAAGGACAGACTAGCAGTGCTTAGCACTCACCAAATTCCAGTTGGTGAGTGCTGGCAGGATGAGAAAAATTACTTTGAATCCTCAGTGGTTCATATCTCACTTGCAATAGGCCCAAATTAACTGTTTGATTATGGGGTTGAGATCTGAATGGGTAACTGAAGCTGCTCTAACCCAAGAGAAAGGGCAAGGATTTGGGCGGCTGTGGTATAACTGCTTGTCTTGCAACAAACCTGTCATGTAACCATGCCCAGGTCACCTAGTTTTAGGCCCCTTACCTTGCTTCCCTTAAACCAGGGTAAGCACTGTTACAGCAGACAACTGGGGGCTGGTATTCTGAGGACTGTAGAAGTTTGGCCACTATACATGCCCAGTGAAGTCCACAAGAAAAGACTAGCTATCACCAACACTTGCCCCTTTCCTGCAGCACTTCACATGCATGGATGCAAGGTCCCAGTTCACCTAGAAAATGCAGGATAGGGACATTTGCTCCAGCCCTTTCTGTTTATCCTTGTGGATAAGACAGGGCTTCAGGCTCCAGGTTTGGGAACAAGTTACTCTCCTCAAAGCTAAATTCACTTTAAAAGAAGGAACATCAGTTTTTTTCTCACCTCCTCCCTCCCCACAAGACCATGGTGCCTTTCAGGTAACAGGCCATACCCAAGGATTCCTCAAGATGTTAGCACAGGAAATCTTGGGTTAGAGAAAGCTGCTGTTGTTAGGATAACATGTATCACAAATGCTGCCACTGCTGCATACTCCCTGCCTGGTCCCAACCACTCTCCGTATGCTTCATGGCCTCTCTCCCACTTGACAGGCTGAAAATGAGGTCAAATGCTCTGGAAATGGTTTGTGCCGCTCTTTACTTTGTATTATAAAAAGGCCCAAATGAAAGCATTTCTGAAGTAGTACTGTATGAGCAAAGATGCCTAAGCTGAAGTGTTGTATTGAAGGTGGTGTTGATCAAACTGCTGCAGTTGATTGACTTTGAACGGACAAGCGAGGCCAGTGGCAGCAGCAAGCCCTTCATGTCTGCAGGGTCCAAGATGCCGTTCTCTCACACACCCAAACAGCAGATCTGGTTAATGATAACACCTGGCTTACATTTGCATGGCGCACCCATTCCACAGCAGCTTTTTAGCAGCAAATAGCAAGGCTGCACATCTGGCCCTGCACCACTGTCTGGCCAAGGAGGAGGCTGAATACAATCTATCAGAGCTGCAACCAGAGAGCAGAGCAGAGTGGAAGGAAGGGAAACTAAGTCATAACATCTGGGACATGGCAAAGGTGTGCTGTTAAAAGACTGCAAGGAAAAATTAAATCCATGTGATTAGAACCAATACACAAAGCATCCAGATCTCTTGATTACACATCTCACTGAAGACACGGCTGTTAACAAATTTTTCTAGCAATGGTGGGCCTTTCCTGCTTCAGATATAAGATTGCCACCTGCTGACCAGTTGTCCCTACTTTGGGCAATACCCTAGATCCTGACCCTCCATTCTCCTCCCACTATCAGCAAGACTCCATTACATTTAGTTTTTGCTATCTGATCAGATTGCAACCAGAGGTCATATAACTGTACAGACCATTAAACACCAGTTCACTTGAGCAGAAGTAAATGGCTCCATTCTACTGAAGTACCATTACTCACACAGTTCACCTTAAGTACTGGGATATCATCTCAACAAGGCAATGAAGGCAATAAAAGTGCAATCTGCCCAAGACACAGTTCTTGCTGGGGAGATCTGGATGTGGAAAGTATTTCCAGATCCTTCCAGATCTGTACTGTTTAATGTGTAATGAAACATGTTGTAAGCAGCTAGATCTAATTGTTTGGGACTAGAATATTTGGACACGTTTTTCGTTTGTGGTACCCTGCCTCTACCTGCCAAATGCAGACAGTAGGCTTTTAAATGACTTTTCATTCAAATGCATGTGGAAAAATATCACTGCTGGAAACTTCTCACTGTAGCACAGTTCTGTTTGTGCTGGAAAACCCAGCTATCACCACCCAACAAACCAGAGGAGTGATCTTGGAGGGATTCTTCTCAGCAAATGTCCAAAAATAGCAGATATTGCAAGAGGGTAGAAGGTCATGTAACACCCATGCTACAACACTCCTCTGAGTCCTGTTCCTTACCTACGACAAGTCAGCCACTCCTTTTCTTGCTGCTTGCTAGGCAGTTTCTAATTCACATAGTCTTTCTTTAGCTGCTGTTTTGCTGACTATCTCACACATTTTTGAGGCCCAGTTTTCCAAAGAGCTGGGGTAGCCACACTGGGCTGAAATCTGTGCATTTCCGAGTTTTCTCTCTCATTTCAGTCACAGCCTCTGCCTCTGACTCAGACTGGTGTTTCTGATAGGATCTCAGAGAGGGAGGAAACAAGAATAAATAGCATCACGCCCTCCTCACGTGGGTTGTGGTGCAAAGCTGAAACAAGATGAGGAAGAGCCTGGGCTGGAGAGGGAGGGGGCTTAGCTGAAACTAACCCACATTTTGAGGATTCCTCCACTCTAATGGGGCACTGAAGCAGGGGTATTACCAGCCTCTCCTTCTCTCATCCCAGGACCCAAAGTGGCTATTACTGGCTCCTAACTAGCGGAAGCATGAGCTGTCTGTCCCAGCCTCCCAGAGCTGGCGACAAAGCTACCCTAAGAGGCAGTTAATGCTGTCGGGCAAGATGAGGGCAGGTTAGCATGGCAAAGGTTATACACTCAGGGCACCCAGTCCTGGCCGAGGGTGAGGCTGTGTTTCTTCCTCTCCAGAGAGCTGCATTAAGGAGAAGTCAAGCACAGGCCACTTTGAATGGGTAACACTTTGAAACAGCAGTGGGAAGCTAAATAGCTGAACTGGCAAGTAGGGATAGAGAGCTTGAGGATTTTGACAATAAACAACTGATCCTCTGACCTGATTCAAAACCTGGTCTGGTGAGATTCAATGGTGACTCAGCCTCAGAGGACTGATTAGTACTCTACATGCCAGGATATGCTGGCCTCAATTTGGTTCTTTGGAGATACCTGCATGATGAAGAGCTCCTTATATCTGGCACATATTGAGAGTTTCAGGAGGCCGCTAGGCTGAAACTGAGTCAGACTCTATTACAGTCAGAACCTTTCAGCCAGAAAGGCCTGACAATATTCCTTGGTATCTCAACAGAGGCAAGATGGAATGAGATGGGACACATACAGAGTTTTGTGAAGGTCTCCTTGGAAAGGCCCTATATGCATGTGTATGTGCTCAAAACATTATCAAATGCTTTTATTAGGTATCTACAGCTTAGTTCCTTCACTTCTTGGGGTGCTGCAACTTTTAATAAAATCCTTTCTCACTGGTTGCACAGTTTCAAATCTCATTTTTTGCCTCCACTAAACAAGATACAGTTACAGGGGCAGTGGTGTAACTAGCAAACCTCAGTACTGCATTTGAAGTTTATTTTCTCAGATAGTAATAATAAGCCACACCAGTAAAAAGCCTCCTGCTGCTGCATTTTCCTCTTACCACTGCATTTACAGTAAAGCTTGTGTTGATTGCAGTTGTCTGGTGGGAGGAGAGGGAGAGAAAAGGTATTTTCCACACTCTTGCTAGCTCTATAATTACCTAGTACAAGATAAGGCCAGGCCATGTCATTGATCCCTGTAACACAGGACATCCCAGGGTAGGTAGAGGCAGGCTGCCCATTCTGGGTGAGGGACAGAGCCTTGCAGAAGAAAGGAAAGCAAAACTCACACAGGACTGAATCCACACCAGGAGATCATTTTTCTCTTTTCAGCAGAGCTATTATGGTGGAGATGAGCTCTAGTGTGAGGCAGGAACAGCTGGTTTTAACAGTGTGTGTTCATTAACATCTCTTCAATTGAAAGGATAAAATAAGCTGTTGGAAGGAAATAAAGACCCAGCTACTTTCTCTAAGAATTCAGAGACTTCATAGCCAACATCTCAAGGTCACCAAGAAAGACCTCCAGGAAAGAGACTTAGTGTTTGTGACAATTCTAAAAATAGACAATAATTTTTGAAAACCTAAACATTTTCAAACCTTCCTATATAGCCTAATGCAACAAAACAAGAGGAAATTTATTCTTTTTCAGATGACAATTCTTTGTCTCAAAAGGGGAGCAAAACAAGGAGGGGAAAATGAAATACAGTGGAAACAGAAATATACTGGAAACACTGGATGTTAATACTTACCTGTTTTGTTACATCTTTTTTCTTTTGATACTTGTTGTCATGTAGACCTCTTTCTGGTTGGCTGGTGTCTGCCGGAGTTCATGCATGGGACAACTTGACTCTTGATTTGGAAGGCACAACTGTAGTATATTCTAATTTTTCAAAGGCCCACCTGAGGGAAAAGAAAAAGAACAGTGTGTTACTTCACACCTTCACCTCATTCTCCTTGCCTTGGGCTTTTGCTATCTCAACCTGCTGCATGTCACAGTTTGAATGACACTGCCTGGCAGTCCATTGCAGCCATGGGCCAGGCACATGTTCCCAAAGGGGTTTTCCCTCTGCTCTTACGTGAGCATCTGGGTGCCTCTTGGTTTACATAACTCTGAGAAACATCTGGGGTTTAAAATTCCTAATACCTCAATTTGTCAAGGAAATTAAACACGCTTGTAGGATAAGGATGCTGTTTGGAGCTTACACCACTTGTTGAGTCAGAGGGAGGAGGAAGAGAGGAGAGGCTGGGTTAATGTGTGCAATTCTATGTCCCAATTCTTTTGATAATGGTTCTGGGCAGCTGATTGTGCCCTTCCTGAAGTACACAGAAAATGCCAGAAGACTGCTTTCTGCCAGCTGAGCTGACGGTCAGGCTCTCTGCACGACTGAGTGCACAAGAGGGCACGTTTCAGGGAAGTATTTTTAGTGTGGGGGAGCTGACAGACCCGGAGAGGGAAGGCACCTCTCCAGAAGATAAATTGGGCAAGTGCAGGGCATCTGTCCACCCCATTCCTCTGCCAAAGCACTCCCAGCTGGAAAGAAGCCACTTCTTACAGCGGTGAGCAAGCTGCTTGCCCACCTGCCCAGGCTCCTGCTTCCCCAACACCTCTCCATACTGCTGCAGAGCACCCTGCCAGTTCTTGAGCCACAAACACCTGCCTGGCAGGAGCCCAGCCCAGGCAATCAGGAAGTGCCACCGCAGTCGTGGGCTGCCTCCCTCACTGCCCCCAGTCAGCCCGTGTAAGGCTCACACCAGAATCCCAGCTGAGGGTCACTGACAAGCATCCACCCTTCCCAGGAAGACAGTTGTTTTGGGGTTTTAAACATAGTTTCTATTGTTCAGGAGATTAAGGATGTAGTTGAGGCTTATGACATTTTTCCTCTGGGATCTAATTACGGAGGAGGAAAAACGAATCTGTATATTTATTAACTCCTCCAAATCCAAAATAAGGTATAAGAAAGACCCCAGCAGAGGCTGATTTAGCCATTGCCTGGGTTCTGACAGTGGCTGCTACCACATGTCCAGGGATATGGTGAGACACAGGGAGATCCAGTGATAGTTGTGGAAGGCACCCGGGCAGCCTCCAGCACTGCCCTGTGCCAGTGGCAGTGTGCCAGGAACTGGATGATACCAAAAAATTCTGCGTACTTTCATACAGGAAAGTTTTGCAATATTTTCCTTAGCGCTGCAATTCCTGGTATCAAGGGGTTGCGTAGGTACTTTGATCAAAAGGAAGTGGGATCTGAGCTGTCATGACTGCGTAAAAAATTCTGAAAACAGAACTCTCTTCACCAATGTCCCCCATATTCGGGGGGCATTAAAAAAAGATTTTTTCCGTATTTATTTATTTAATTGTTTAATAATTTGATTTCTAAATTTTGGAGGCCTCTTCCTTGATGACTACACACCTGAGATTAGTAGCAGTGCACACAAATATTTTTTCTTTGAACAAAGATAAGCATTTTTCTTCAATTTAAGGCACCTTGTCTCTCCTCTTTTCAGAAACAGCAAGCACATGGCTCTCCCATGATCTCCACTAAGCTCTCTGCCTACCCCAGCAAGAGTTTGAAAACACTCATATTTAAAAGCAGGTCACAATGAATAAAACCCAGCTTTGAGGCCACCTACAGATGTAAACTCAGCTAGAAGAAATAGTGTTGACGGGCTGTGCATTAGATTTCTCTTTCATGGCCACTGGTACACCTTAGCTAGCCAACTCACTACTTAAAAGCAAGATTAGGCATATAATGCAAAATCTGTACAGAGAAGACTTCAATAAACCTGATTTCTCATGCACTTTGAACTGTCTTATCTGCACTCTGTTCCAATTTCAGTAAGGGCCGCTAACACTGTAAATGTTATTCATAAACGCAAATGAATGTTTAGAAAGAACCTGTTGGCTACAGAAAAGTTTCCTTTGTGTCTCTCTCGCAAATCACACTGACATGTAGTGTTTAATCTCCTTTGACCAGCTGGGTTAGGGTACTTTGTCCTGTGAGAATACAAAAAGAGCTTCTGTTCTGAGGACTGTGTTTTTAAGATCACAGACTATGAAACTATGAGGCGTAGACGGAGGTATTGTACAGGACATTAGTACTGGTAATTACTTTTCTTCTCCTACGGCCTTAGATTCACCTGAGGGATTTTTTTAAAGCAAGGGAGTAAATCACAACAATATGTTTAGGAGTTCTCTAAAGTAACCTTTGATGGAGAGCACATACTAATGTACCAGCCAGGTCCACTGATACTCAGTTGAGAAGAGCTACATAAATTATTTCCCATTTTGGCATTTCTGAATGATATAGTTACTCTCTCATCCACTCTTAGATACCAGGATATACCAATTTTACATACCTGAATATAATCACACATTTTCCTCAGATTGGGATTTTCTTTATTTTAAAATGCGTATAGTTGAACAAGCACTGGTTAAAATGGCTTAGTTCTTTTAGGTGAGTGCCTTTCTCTGCAACTGGGCTATTCAAAACCAAATAATCCCTGTAACTCAGTGATATAGACAGGAAGTGAAACAAAGAATTTTTCCAATCTTGAAATCATTATATTCAGGATTCTTAATGCCTGAGGTTTATATTGGCCTGTTTTTAAATCTCAACTGTGACCTCTTCCAAAACATGGTCAAAGTAAATGAGATTACTCCCTCTGCCAAAAAGATGTGACATAAAAATTGAATGTTACTTAGCTTAATTAATCTGAATAGCAAGCTTTTCCCTTTCTAATCACATTGCCCAACTCTGGTTTTTCAAACTGCTGTTTAGATAAACCAATTTGTGTGTGTTTATGTGTGCAGTGTCAAGAACTATAAAAAGAATTAAAATTCTTTTTTCATTAAATTCCAGAAATTAGCTTTTGCTATTTTATTCTAGGAAGTCTTGTGAAACAACAGTCTTGAAGTGAAGAGAAGGAAAGAACATGTCTTCAAATAAATGCAGTTTTAATAAGAAATTATTTTTGAACATTTTGAAAAAAAGCTACAAGTGTTTTTTTAGTGTAAATGTGATACAGGCAAATGAAAGAACACCAATTTCTCATTATCTGACACAACTGTAATTTATGCAATAGTATCCTCATGTAGGAAGAAATCAGAAAGGAAGAGGTTAAAGTTTTAATTGGTTGTTTACTGTTTCAGTTTCAGGCATCACTTATGTGTCTGCATAACACTGGGATGGCTTAGGAATAATAGTGGGTGTACTGACTGCAAATAAGCTGTAAACTACAAGCCTATGAACACATCATGATCTGATGTAATAAATCACAAGTCAGACGCTCTTGTGGTTTGTGACATCACGGGCACTCTAAGTGCTGTTTATAAGCTCTATCATGCACTGTCCAAGACTATTGCCAGTTCAGAAATTAAAATATTTAGGATTCTTTTCTTATGGCCTTTCTTAGGGTGACCTATTTGCAGAAAACTTAGGCCAATACAAAGGCAGGATTGCTTGGGGCCACAGGTCAGGTGAGGCCAGGCACTTGCATTCGAGGGAATCTAGTGGAGCTGAGTACACAGGAGTCATGCTGCTGAGCTGACTATCACTGTTGCTCTTTCATAACTAGTTTTTCTTCCAGCTTCACTACGGTGACCTAAAACACCAATACAGAAATATTTGAAGACTGCAGGGAGGAAAACATGGGAGATGGCTGAGGCTGAGGTGATGAGAAAGTGACAGAAAATGATCTGAAGAGGGAGAAGGCTGGAAGAGTCATCCCTACTACGATCTGTGATCAGGTGATGCAGTTCGCAGACATCACCACCCACAACACTGCTTGTGGTGGTTCTTCAGGGGGAAGACAGCAACAATCAAATTCTTTGATATAGTACAGAGTTAAATGGTTTTGCCTACACCTGCTTTTGTCACGGCACTTTACACTGCTTTAACACAACTCCAAAAGCAGGTAAAGCACCATTGTAATTCAGGGAAAGGCTGAGCCTTCGTTCATGGGTGTTAGATACTGTATGATGGCAAAGCATTGTCTGCTCCTACTGACAGCCTTATTCAGATCAGGATCAAATTATTTCCAGGACCAGTCCCTTCCACAGAAGTTAGGGCAGCCGTGGTGCATCAGCAGAGCAGGACAGGCAGCTGCTGGCACAAAAGCACTGCTGAGGTAGCCGTGGAAAATTGTCCTGTATGTGCAAGGCTTCAGAGAGCAAGAAACCAGAAACATTTCTAATCTGATCAAAGAAAGACACTACAAAATCCTCAGACATAGTCACTGATTGATAAAACAGACAGCAGGAAAAGAGATTTAAGATAGAAAGCAAGAGGGAGTAATAGTAAGCCTCAGAGGCTTATAACTATTTAATTCAATCAAAAAAAGGTAACAGATGTTTAGTTAAAAGCAGCATTCCTGTTTAATTACTGCAATTACGTTGAAATATTTTGTTTACAGCAAACTGACTGCAAATTTCCTCTGTGCTCAACACGTTTATAGTGCTAAGCAGCACACAAGCTAAACACGCCTGTTCCTCTCCACAGCTGCTCCTCCCCATCTGCTGTGCCAGCCCCTCTCTGAGGTTTTAGGTCTTCTGGAAGGACTCTCACAATGGCCAACACATTGTTGTTGCTAGGAAATGGTTAAAAAGTCCCCTGCTTTAATGAGAGTAGGTGGCCTTCCTAAGTTGCATGAAGGTTTACCAGAGAGTTTTTTAGCAGTCCTGCTATAACCAGGGTGATCTACACTGATCAGCAAGGTGATCTTTGGGTACCTCCCTCCCTCCCCCTCTGCAGCAGGGGGAAAATGGACATCCCCAGGCACAAATGTCTCCTTTGTTATCTCACTGAACTGGAAGACCTACCTACGCATATTTCATTTGCGTGTGATTTTTGCGAGAAACGAGCCTGCCAGCTGACACTATTGTTATTGCTCTTCAGAAGAGGAAGCCCATTTCTCTGGTACAAAGGCATCAGTATTATTGCCAGCCAAAATTACAGGCAAAAGGACTAACTGCAGGTGCCAAAGAGCTAAAATCCAGAATGCTCAAGTAAATCCTGCATTAAATATGCATGCTACAATTTCCTTGTTCTTCCAGGATCAAGTGACTAATTGCAATTAGTTGAATTGTTGAGGTAAAACCCATCTCCTAAAGGAACTTGTAAAGGATTTCCTGAAAGAGGCCTCTGAAATTTCCAAGTCTCTTTTATGTTGACCAAACAAATCTATAAAGCAGCCAAACAGTCTTGAACTGAAAATGTCTCCTCTCTTTCCCTGCTTCAGAAAGGTGGAGGTGGTGCTCTCTTGGCTTGAGTGATGGCTGCAGCTTTAGCCTTCAAATGACCCCTGTATTTCAGTGGAAATAATGCTGGTATAGAGCAGGAAGGAACTAGGAGTGACTTGTCACTGCTGTGATAAAGAATTGTTTCTGTGGGAAAGCATTATCAAGGAGGTCTGCCCTTTTCTTGGGCATGAACACAGTCCATCCTACTTTCTGGCAAATGTTTCCAGTCAAGCTAAAAATTCCTGGTACCCAGCAGTAGATGGGTCAGGCTTGGCATTTCCTAAACACATTCATTGCAGTAGAACAGACTCTGCTATCTCAAGGGCTGGAAAGGGAAAGCAAATGCCTGGGACCTGCAAGGCTGGCAGGTCAGGAGCCTGGTTAACAGGCTCCAATCGAGCACCGATGGCTGGAGATAGTGACCAGAAGTGGTTCCCAGTTGGCAGCGGCTCAGCTTCCTGTGTGACACAAGGCAGTGGCACTGGGCCAGGGACCAGCACACAAAGTACCCTCAGTACAGCAAACAGAGACACTGGGGACTGCGTGGCCTAGCAAGAGCTGGGTTTTTCCCTGGGATTTTAGACACAGCCTCCTACTGCTGGGGCAGCAGTACTGTTCAGGGATTTTGGTTGTTGGGACCACAAGCAGAGGACTATTTGGGTATAAGGCCGTTTAGAGATTTTCACTGGAGCCAAGGTGGGTGTACAGAGAAGCAAAACTGTGCTGCTGGCTTGCTGATATTACTAATCTCATCCTCCACACTACTCCACCAGAGATTTAGAACCCTGAACAGCAAGTGTCAACCCTCTGGAGGCGTCTGTCCCTCACACAAACGCCAAGGTTTGTGTTTCAGCACTGGAACTGAGTGCAGAGCTGAAGAAAGCAGCGGAGCTGCCCCTCTGGTCCAGCCTTCTGTGCCCTTCCTCTCTGTTCCACATTACACATTACAGAGTTCCAGGCCTGAACATGAGACAGGAAGCACCTTCAACTTGAAGAAGCTTTCTCATTCTTCTGAGGTCTAAAATGCCACACCTAGAAATTTCTGAGACAGGAAGAAGTTAGCATTTCAAATAAGCCACCTGATATTTGAAGCAGTTGTCTCTGACAGATTCCCAATCTTTAGAACAGGGTTATGCAGGGACACGAGTGAAGAGAAAACACTTGGATTAATGAAAGAAGTGAGTAACAATAGATTTAATTAATCAATAACCACACAGACACCCTTTGGAGCCACTGCCAGCTAGCTGGAAAGTTTCCCTCTTGCGTAACAAAGTCAAACTCTAAGTGCCTTATTGCTCAATGGAGATTTTTTTTTTTAAGCCTTAGGTTTGCATTTCATCTGGAATTACTGACCTTTCAAAACCATTGGCCCTTTTGTGTGCATTTATGGTTTTTTCCTTCTGGTGAAAGGATGAGAGAAAATGTTCAATGACATTGAACTGATAAACAAGGTGTAGATGTCTCACAAGCATTTATGTATGACTTCTCCCAAATGAACAATGTGTGCCAGAACATGTTTTGAAATGTGGACTCTGGGTTGATAGCTCCCAAGGACATACCTGCTCCTTGTGTCCGTGAACACATGCTGGAAAATGTTAAAAAAATATTTTTACTTTTCTCATGATAAGAGGCTTTCAAAGGACTACACAGGCAGATAGCTCAAGACAGAAAAACTGTCAGCCTGAAGAGACAAGACCTGAAGAGACAAGATAACCATAAAAAGGAGAGCAAACAGTACTGAAGAGACCAGGCAAGGTAACACTGAGCAGCACCTATAACCTAGTACAGGAGTGGCTTATCTTAAACCAGAAAAAGGCACTCCTTTTCTGGGATAACTACAACTGCAGGTAGAGCCAGATATGTCAAGGAAAGGCACCACCAAAATAAAACATGAAAAACACTAATTTTAGCCTAGTGAGCAAATAATCTCTTTTAAGACTGTCATTCTTATGTGTGGATTAAATACAAAACTAAACAAAGCAAATCAAATACATTCAGAAGGATAGGCTTCCTTTCTCATGTGACCTAGTCTACTACCCTCAGTGGGACACTCCAGTTCATCCCCACATAAGCAAATAAATCTGTTGTACAGAAATGGATTCATTTGAAGTGCAGTTTCCTTGTTCCTCTTCCTGGGGCCCCTATTCATCACATATAGGTAAAGAAAAGATGGACACTGATTTCTGATCCTTCACTAGTGATCTGGTGTTTGGGAACCCAGGCACTGGAATCTGAGCCCCTTTTTCACAGTTCCCAGTAAGTTCAACAGTAATACCTCTCACAAGCACAGGGCGATGAAAAGACAGATCATACCTCCTTATCAATAATTTTGAGACCATATGTTTCTTTTGGAAGGTATTTTCCAGTTGTCAGTAACCTAAGAAATAAAGCCCCTTGCCCTACAGTACAAGTTTGCTGCCCTTAAGACATTTGACTATGCTTTTAAGATCCAAACCTCCCTTCCCAATGCTTCTCTGTACATGTTCATTCTCCAAGTTTCAGTAAGTATTCTGAATCAGACATATTTCAGAAGCACAGAGAAAACTCCACTGGAAACAAGTACATATTCATACAAATTTAAAGCTGTGATCACTGCTTAGATTCTGATCACTGTTTCTAATAAAAATTAATCCAACAGCCAAGCACCAAATTCCACAGTGACATCAGCACTGTAAGTCATGCAGTGCAATTATGATTTTACACACCAAGAGACTATGGAAGGAGCAGAGAACAGCAAGGAAAGCAAATAACAGAGAATTGCAAGTGTATGGAAAACAGTGGGTTTCCTTCTTATTTTACAGTTTGTAGCCGCCTTGTCTCAGCTGTTTTCTCTTTTTTTTTTTCATTTCCTTTTCCTGTCAACATACAATAAGCACTACCATATGTAGTAACCATATGTATATGGCTCTATATAACCACCTATAGCTCTGCACCAAATTGGGTCTTTTTGGACTAACTGCAAAGAGCTGACCCCCAGTGAGATGAGCTAACCAGCTTTCAGATCCAGGCTATGCAGCTTGCGGGAGAGGCAGGAGAGAGAAAGTGTCCCATTTCTCTGAGCCAGGAGCTCTGGACTTGATGTTGTTCTGCATTTCCATTAATCCTTTTCAGTGGTCCAAGCCCTGGTACTCTGAAGCAAGAAAGAGATTAAAAACAGTCCTAGACACAGGATGTAGATGCTGCAGTATTGCAGTAAACTGCTGTTCACCCAAGAAACTTGAGAGCAAGTAGGGAACACATGATTCAAATAGACTTTTGCATTATTAATTTCTGGGCCACACTGAACAAAGCTCTGATAGACAGAGAAGTGGTGACAAACATCTAGACCCTAGGATGAATCTGAACCCTGAAAGAGTGTTCTGTGGGTTTCCCGTCAGGTTTTGTGCTTCTCTGCCCTGTGCAGTGGAGCATGGGACAGAGATGCTCGTGGCAGGGCTGAGCCAAGGCTCCTGTTTGTGAGCTGGATCGAGTGTCATCAATTCATACCAACCTGGCTAAGTAGTCCATCCTTCCATGCCATTAGCAATGGCAGCATGACAAAGCCTGCTTTTTTTCACCACTGTGGACTTTAGACAGGACTCCAAGCTTAATCTTCTTGGAGAATACACATTTATTAGGTTATGTAACACAAAGATAAATAATTTCTGCTGAAACTGGGCAACTTCTTTCTGTCATAAACCAGTGATATGTATCTGTTATCTCAATTAACTGATGTTATTCCAAAGGAAAGTGATCATGTTGAAAGCTGGAGCCTAAAGTGAGAAAGGTCCTTAGAGATCCAGATCCAGTTTCACTTACTCTTGCCTACATCAGAGGAATTGCACCAAAGATAAGGGAGTGCATTTCTTTGCTATGATCTGATCTGCACTGCTTCTCTTTATCCCAACAGGTCCTGATTGAACTGCTCTCCTTCCCAGTGCTTAGATTGGAGCACACTAACAATCCAGCCAAATCAGACTATTCCCAGGAAAAATACAGTTTGCTGGACTGTGGCCACAGTTCTTATAATCCAGATGAAACACCATGAGCTTCCAGAGTTAAGCTCACGGTGTTTCAGTTCTTGAGTGCTTAAGGTAGGATCATCGGTCATGATCTATCACTGTGTAAGTGCCTCTATGTTTGATATGGAAATCCCTTTTTTTAAACAAAAGCAAAAAATAAAGACAGAACCAAAAACATTGAGATTGTAGAAAATGAACAATCAGTAAATTATTTGGGAGGAAGAAAGAAACCTAATGAAGATATTTCAAAGCAAACATACTAGATTTTCATGTATACAGTGCCAAATCAGATGTAGTTTTATTAACTAAGAGAACTGACACTTGAGTAAATCTAATGTTTCAACTCAAACCCAGTGGATGTTGTTTAAAAATACTCAGCAATCTTATATGTAGTATTTATACCATAGGTTACTCATGATGCAATTTAAAGTTTATGTATTTTACCCAAGTGCTATTCAGCTTTCCCCTCTGATTTTGGACAAGGAATATAGACATCTTAATTTCACAAACCTCTCTCCTATTCGAGCTTTGAAATTGTGAACCACTTCAGCTAACTCAGGATATTTCCATCAATAAAATTTTGTTATAAGTTTTGTTATTTGCACACTTTGAGTGTAGTCACTGAGATACAGGCTGGATCCTGAAGCCCTGCCACCCCTGAAGCCACCTCTTTAGACACAGGATAAGCCAGTTTGTCCTGCCACAAAGCTAAGGACGAGGAGTAGGGGTCTTTACCCCCCTCTTTAGCCTACTCAACCCAGGACACTCCTCACAGATACTCCTAAATAGAACTACAGGGTCAAATTACACCTATAAATCTTTAAAGGTTCTTGGGGCATTTGTTTACACCAAACTGTCTGTTTCCCTTTCCAGGTTTAGTTGTGTGGAACACAATGGAGATTTCTGTTTATTTATATAATGAGATTATATCTTTCAGCTTTGCTGTCCTAGAACTGCAGACTTAGTACAAATCATAGAAATATGGGGCTGGAAGGACCTCAGAGGACACTTTCTTATAAAAGAGTAAACATGATAACACCATCACTGACTAATAAAGCTTTGTTCCTAAAGGACTCCATAAACAGGGACTTCACAGCCTTCAAGGCTACTTCACTGCTTCTCTCTTCCTATTTTCAGAATAAATCTCCTTCTGATACTTAACCAAAATCTTTGTTTATGCAAACAAAGCTGGCCACTATTTGTTGCACACCCCTCCTGTCTCAGAAGCAGAGAACAATTAATCCCTGTCCTTTCTATAGCTCTGCTGGAAGACAGTTTCCCATGTTCCTCCTCAAATTTTTTTTTTTCCTAAACCCAGTAAGTACAATTCCTTCAATAATTTTTCTTTACCAGGTTTTCTAGACCTGTGACAGTTTTCACTGCTCATTTCTAAACCCGCCTCTCTCTGCGTCTGACACTGAGACATGCTCTAGATAGGCTGATGGTTTTTTCTCTGATGTCAGCAGAGAGCTTCTTAAATATGTAAGATATGTCAGATGATACCACAAACTGTATCAGATTCTCTCCAGCAAAGAGAACAAGTACAAATTCAGTAACTTTCTTCTTAGAATTTTTTTGGTATTATCATAAGCGTCCCAGCACTCTGGTATGTCCAGTACACCATCATTAAAAACATCAGACTGAAAATGCCACAGTTGTGCACATCACATTGCTTTTCCTACCCTAATTCTTGATTCTCTGATTGCCCCACTTTACCTGTTTTCTTCAGTGGTTGTGTCTTGTCTTTGACACCTCTTGGGCATTTTGTGGGAATGCTTGTCCTTTACTGGATCTGTAAACTGTAACTTAATACACTGAGACTTCACCTAGGCAAGACTGTGAGCATTAAAAGGTGGGTTTTTTAAGTAACATAATAATGAATCAGATGACAGAGCACCTAAAAGCATAGATGTCAAGGAGAGTTAACCCGGTATTTTTGAGAGTAGCAGGAAGAATTCAGACTGGAAAAGAGCAGAGCACTCAGTACAGCACATCCTTTGCCTTCTAGTGAGAAGCCCAGTGAAGAGAAGCAGCTCAGGGAATTGCCGGCATGCTGGCACAAAGAGCTCCATGAAATCACTTGTTGAGCCGGAAGGGGAAGAGGTGAGGTTATGTTCAGTATGCGGATGCAGGCTCCTTAGCAGAAATGCTTTGGTCTTGGGTTGTCATTGAACCTCTTTGTTCTGCTCTGATTTATTGAACAATGTGATTCTGTTTCTTTCCATGAATATAACTCCTTATGGGTTACTGAAATGTCGTTTATTTTTTATACAAAACTTAGGGACTGGCCTTTTTTTCCCTATCTTCATAGCAGATGAGCTTATCTGATCTTTCATAATTGTGCTGTGCTTCTCCAGAAGAGCAGAGATAGCTGGGTCGTGTCTGGATCATTACCATAAAATACAGTCAGGAGGAAAGATAAGGGAAGTCAGGCTGTTGTAAATAGTGCCATACAATGTAGGACAGCTATTTAGGTACTCACTTTTCCCCTCACAGGGGTTCAAGTTGTCATCAGCCTGTTCTCTGGCTTGCAAGCACAAAATCACCAGGTGCTACAGAAATTGCAGCAAGCCCAAGTTTAACAAGTTTTGTGCTTACAAACAGCATCCCAGTGAGATTCAAGGAGGCGAGTGAGCTGTTTAACAACAGAGATGACAAGTCACTCCACAGTTAGCAGCCTGGCACACTTTTTCTCAGCAAGCCAGCTTTATAGGCCTCCTGTTCATCACTGTCACAGAGGCTGGGAGAGAGTGTAAAAATGCATAATGGAGCTGTGGTGGTCTAGGGAGATGATCAGGCCACTTAGTCCAATGTGCTTACCCACTTAAATATTTGCTTCCACTCAGCCCTTCTTTCTGACTGTTTCCTGCGATCCTGTGATTCTCCCCCTTCTGCCTGCAGACACACAGCTCTAGCTGTTGCTTGATCTCATTTCTGTGACATTTCAGGCACTCTTCCTGCTGACTTGTTCCATCTGGTTATTACCCTTTGAGTGAGAAGTAGCTCTTGCCTGCATCTCTGCTGAGTCTCTTAGCCTGTGTGCTGAGTGTTTCGGCTCCTCCTTTCCGAACAAGCAATCTTGAGCAGGTTTATAAATAGGAGCTTTCAAGCTAATGAGAGAGGGTGCGGGGGTGAGGAAGAGAGAAACTGCACTGAAGTCACTTCGGAGGCAGATCCTAATGCTCCTCAGAACGGCAGCTTTGCAGGCACAGCCACAGAGGGACATTTGGGGAAGGGATGGTTAAGCACTAAGAGGGGAAAGGGGTTTAAGTCTTGGCTCTGCCACAGGTTTTATTCCAACCTGGGAAAAGTAATACCTCCTCTCAGTTCTCCATGGGCTGAATCCTTTTCCTGCTTCCCTCTCAGCAAATGTACTGTAATAGTTGTGGGGCAAGAATGGTCTGTTCCTATGCATTTACTTGCAGATCAGTAAAATGAGACTTGTCTTTTGCTGGGATCTCAGTATTGTCAGGATAACACAGACTTATGTTTTGAGGCAGTGCCCTGGCTCATACACACGGCATCCTCTGACTGGGGCACAGCATACACCTTACACTNCCTGCCCCATTCAGTTTTATTATCCCCCTTAGGGCTGGTAAATAAAACAACACAAGTCTGCTGGGACTAAAATCCTCGTACTGACTTCCAGCCCACTTTTCAGAAGGACAAAACATTTTCCTTATCTGTACTATGAAGACAAAACAGAGCCAGGGTGACCTAGTTCATACAGCTGGCATGTGGGTCAGCAGCTTCATGTCGGGACAACACTCTGCATGGGCTACACAGTTTGTAAATGCCAAGTGTCACTTTATTTGGGCTCCAAACCAAAAAGCAGGGACCTACACCAAAATAACAGCAGAGCAGTGGCTGTAAGGCAGCTCTCTAACGCCATATGAGTATGTGTGATAAATGAGGGGTGGGGGGCTGTACACACTAAAGGCAGTATCAGACCTGAACACTACATCCCACTCCTGAAAAGCCTTCCAGGAGTTACAAGGTTATTAGACAAATTCTGTTCACTTGCAAGTCCTTGAACTCAATGTGACATCTGCAGTGCTTAACAGATATATGGAGGTGCCATGAGGTCAGATGTAGGCTAAAAACTGCAAACAAGTACAGTGGGTCACAAATAACTGTCTGGAACTGTGCCTGATTGCCTCCAAACATGAAGGTTCTACTGTAAATCACAGGAAGTTGTGTCTTTGTCTGCAGTGGAAATAATCCAGATTCATTCTGGTGCGGGAAAGACAGAATGCAGATATTATGCTTGAAATACTCTCTGTACCTACAAAAGAAGGGATGCTCCTTCATGCATTACTTGTGTACCTCACACAGAGTAAATCTCAAGCACGCTGTTCTCTTCAGCCACCAAATTAGAACTGATTCCTTGGAAAGATGATAGAAGGAAGTCCTTTCCCCTCCTATTTTCTCCTTCAGAAACTCCTTCTTGAAGAGGGTTAGAAGTTTTCATTTCCAGTCATGGAAATGTTTTAAGATCTCATATACTGTTTCTCCTTCTGAGAGAAATACTTGTTTAGTCCACATTTAAAACTGATCACTAAAAATGAACTCTCTGCTTTCCAAACACCCAGCTGCAAGAACTGGCTGTTCAGGAAAGCAGCGAGAACCACTTAAAACATTCTGGCAATGTGAGATATGAAGCATTAGTGGCAGGTTTTCAGGAACCTGTTCAGGATTTTGATGCATATCCAATCAGCAAGAGAGAAGCCCTCATTTCCCTATCCCATCTTAGAAAGGCAATATTCGGTTTATTCCTATATTTCTATCCATCAGGGCTAAAGGCATGTTTAGTAGGAAGATGAGACTTTCTCCTGCTCCTGGATACTCACTTCTCCACATAACTCTTGCCGAAATTTTCATAACTCTTACAGATAGCTTGGTTGGCCCAGTAGCTTACTGAGGAGGTGTAAGATGTGGTAATGATGTCCTACCAGCAGGTTGTATTCAGACAGCAGTTTGGAAGGAGAATGAAAAAGTTAGTCCTTGTATTTTATTAGGTGAATGTGATGCTCCTCTGTAGCCTGTTGGCAAAGTTAAAAGGTTGATGGCATCTTTAACAAGTAGGCTGAACTGCAGCCAGCTCATGCAGTTCAACTGGAGACATACTGAACTTCTCAATGAAGTACTATACTCTACTGCCTCCTGAAGTACAGGAGAAACAGGTTTTCTACACACCAAAAAGGAAATTTGTTCTGGTGGCACTGGGACATGGAAACACAAAATCTCCAGTGCTATTCCTACTGTCATCACTCTAGGAAATCCACTTCTGTTAATGTCCCAGGAAAATGTCTCTCTGTAGTAACACAGTATGTCATGAAAAGTCTTTTTCAGAACTTCTCCCACCCAAAAAATAGGTTTCATTATTTGCCCTTTTCAGAAGCCAGTGTTCTATCCAAAGTTGTTTCTATGGCTCTAAAATATTGGGCTAAGTGCTCGTCTCACCTCTCCACAAGCATCAACCACACTTTCTGCTTTGCAGAGCATGATGCACAGCTGTAGGTCCTGCTTGCTACCCAGTTTCCTGATTGCCATTGCTGATCACTGCTTTATCCACATGAACACATTGTCTAACAACAACCAAATGAACTGGACTAACTTCACACCTGCTTCTGTACTACTTGCAGCCAGGAATAAAGGTCTTAATTTCACCAGAGGATCTGTTTACTGATCTAGTACTGTGGTTTTCAACCCACACTATGGAAGATCCCAGGGGTCTGTGAATTATTTTTAAGGAGCCCATGGATAAAGACCAAGAAAAGAAAATCTACCCTCTCCACAGGAGGCCGCACATCTGCTGGAACTTTTAGTGGCTGACAAATTGGAAGAATGTCGAAAACCATTTGTTGGGTGTAACAAGATAGGATATGTTTCCTCAGGCATAAAATTTTGGGGAACTGCTGAGGAACTCTGCCAAGTTGTAACAGTTGCAGAGCCCAGTTAGCACCTGTCTGTAAGAGCAGCGTTTGTGACACATCTAGGCGTACACTAAGCATTGTAGCAGCTATTTCTTATTCCATGCCTGGATGAGACATCCCATATAAGTGGCAAGTTTTCCTTGGGGTCATTTTAAGCCAATGTCAGAATCATAGAATCATAGAACTATAAAATACCAGGTTGGAAGGGACCACAAGGATGATCTGGAATAACCTTTCTCACCAAAAACACAGTCTAGACAAGACAAGGCCAGCACCCTGTCCAGACAAATCTTAAAAGTGTCCAATATTGGGGAACCCACCACTTTCCTCAAGAGACTATTCCAGTGGCTGATTGATTTCATTGTGAAAAATTTTCCTCTTGTGTCTAATTGAAATCTCCCCAGACGTAACATGGACCCATTTTTCACATGGTCTTTTCCATGTGATTTGGTACAAAAAAAGGGAGTCTCCACCTTCTTTGCAGCCACCCTTTAAATACTGAATAAACATAATGATAAGTTCTCCCTTAAGCCTTCTTTTCTCGAGACTGAGAAAAGCCAGTTCTCTCAGCCTTTTCTCATAGGACAGGCTTCACAGACCTTTGACCATCTTTGTGGCCCTTCCCTGGGCCCTCTCCAGCTCATCCACATCTCTTTTGTATAGCAGGGACCAAAACTGAACACAGTACTCCAGTGGTGGCCTGACAAACACTGAGTAGAGTGGGATAGTGACTTTTTTACGTCTGGTGGTGATGCCCTTGTTGGTGCAGCCCAGCATCCTGTTGGGTTGCTGTGAGTGAACCATGTGCTGCTGTGGCGCACTGAGCTGTCCCCCACTACGACCTCCAGTCCCTTTGCACCGAGCTGCTCCTCAGCTGGGTAGATCCCACCTGAGCTGCACTCCAGGATTATGTTTTCCGGTACCTTACATTTGCCTTAGTTGAATTTCATAAGGTTTTTGGCCTGCTCTTCCAGGTCTTCCTGCAGGGTAGCGCTCCTTTCCAAAGTGGCCATTTTTCACTCAGTTTGGTATCACTGGCAAACCTCGTCAAGGTATGCTTGATCCCATTATCCAGATCACTTACGGAGGTATTAAACAGCTCCGGGCCCAGCACTGATCCCTGGAGACCCCACTTGTGACACGCTGCCAGTTGAAAATGAGCTGTTTATTACCACGTTCTGCCTGCTCCCCGCTACAGCCCAGACCCCTTGTCACAAGTGGACACATCAGTTCCCCTAGGAGGAGGCAGTAAATAAAGGAGAGAATGCTCTAGGAGAATACAGTATATTAAATCACATGAAAACTCCCATGTGCAGCAAACTGCTCATGGCAGGTGCCTCTGACCCTTTCAGCTCCCCATAAAGCAACCGAGCCTTCTTACAGGGTGTGTACACAAGCCATTCACAACCAAGACACAGACATTTGTATTTTGGAAAATACAAAATTGCACTGTCTTTGGAAGGGCGTACACTGACAGGAATGACATTGTGTCTAGCAGAATGGAAAAAGAGAATTTTCCATTTTCAAACTTTCTAAAAATCAAAAGGTCAGCAATGAGAAGGAGGAAAAGCTCTCTCAGCCACTTTGAGTGCTCTACCTGAATGTCAACTGCACATTTGAAAAACTGTAGTTTATGGAAAACATTAAGGTTCTGTCTAAAACCCACACACAAAAATAAAAATGTTGCAGAATAAAATGCCTTTCCTACTCTCCTCCAGGTTACTACCCCAAAAGTCTTTGTGGGATCAGTCCTCTAACTTGGATTTTTTTCCTTCCCTTCACAAGTATGCTGCTCTTTGGTATAGTGCTGGATGTTCACTTGGCACCTTTTACATAGGAATCTTCCCCTCACACCTGAATGCTTTGCCCCACGCACATATAACCTCTGCACCTCTTCACCACGGCCCTTTGCTCTGGCAGGGCAGAGAACTGAATGTGAAGGAGGACTTAGAGGCCAGGGAGCTCTGCAGAGGAAGAGCTTTTCTCTTCTTAGAATAACGCTGTTATTGGCACACGGTTGTTTGAGTAAGTTAAAAATTAGTAGATTATAGATACCCATGCTCTGTACAGACTTCTTGAATGGTTTTGATGGGCTGTCTGTGCCTGCTGTGCCTAGTAGCAACCTAAAATCCTATTAAGTGCCTGTGTTTTGTCATCGCTATATGGCCTTAAAAAACTCTTGTCTTGCCTGTAAAGCCAGACCTGTTCCAAAATTGATACATATTGAGACAAAAGTGCCTTAAGAGGGACTGTTTATCCTTACTTTTCCATCAGTTATCTGTCACAGTTTCTGAAGATGTCCTGGGGTGATTTTTATGCTCTGGTTTTTGGGTTTTTTTCTTTCTTTTTTTTTTTTTTTTCCTATCGTCTACTTAAGCCCAGGAATGGTTTCTGTGACCTTGAGCTCACAGAGAGAAAAGCTGGCATGGTTTGCTTCTATCTCTTTGAGATAAAAGCGCAAGTTTTTTGTCTCTTTTTTCCTTGGTTTCCAGTAGTAGTCTGCCCGGCTGTGGGTTAGGACAGGGGGTTTTCTTCTTCCCTGGTTCCTTTTATTTTTTTTCCCTTTTTTCCCCTTTCCACTGGGATTGCAGTTTTCTTCTTTTTTGGGGGCTTTTTGGACTGTTCGGCCTGGTTTTTTTTTCCCTATCTGAACAATCAGACGATCGCTGGGGAGACAGTCGGCGGGACCCTTGCCAGGAGCTGCTGGACCCCCCGGCCCAGCCGGGCCGAGCCTTCAGGAGGAGTTGAACTAAAGAAAGGAGAGCTCTGAAAATTCCACCATCTTTCCTCCACAGTAGAGAAGATTTACTGCCTAATATTATTCAAGTTTGGGGGGTTTTTTTGTTTGTTTCGTTTTCTTTGTGCCTGCATGCACCTTGCTTGTTAATAAACAGTTTCTTTTTCACATCTCTCCAAGAAGATTTTAATTCCGAATCTTGGCTGGGGGGAGGGGCTGTAATTCTGCCTTTTAGAGGAGATACCTTTTCGGAGTCTCCTCCCAAAATTTGTCTCAAACCGGGACAGAAGACTAATGAAAAAAATCTAAACTATACTAAATGCCACAATTGAGGATGACACACAGCTCCTGATATGTGTTCTCAGTAGTCTGCAAGTATCTGTCTGGCGCATATTGCTTCTAGTTTTTGGATGCATTTCCAAGGTCACAAGAATTTTCACACCCTTTACTGTTGGATGCTCATGGCAGGTAAAAGTTGTTGCAGCTAATGGGAACACAGATTGGAGCTAATTATACAGTGATTGACTTGCCATGGACTTAACTGCTTATTAGAAGTTACACTGATCTCTGAAATGGAGGTGATAAATCTCAAATATGTAAAGAAATATCCACCACTTTAAGAATAAACATGAAAAGCTCATTTGGGTACAAGGAATAGGTATTCCTTGTACCCAAATGAGCTTTTCATGTTTATTCTTATAGGTGAAAAACACATAAGTTTTTCAGTGTGTTACACATCAAAATTTGGACTGAATGACCTAAATTTGCTTCAACCCAAACAATTCTGTGATTACATGACTTCAGCACCAGTGCCTGGAAGCGAAATCTAAGTGTTCAGGTTTGAATGTCAACAAGGAACTTCATTCAAGGGCAGCTCTCAGGACCCAGGCTTGCCAAGGACCAATACCAACCCACAGTGCCAGCCAAGCACATGTGTAGGGGGAGCACAAGTAGGAAGCTTCATGGAACTCTACTTGCATTAAGCAACTGCAGTTTCTGATTTCACTACAGAGCACCAGCTCAAACCACCCTCCCTTGCTGTCTTGCAGCATGTGCTGTTTGATGAGTGCTACCTCAGCCAGACACTGCACACTGGTATCAGCAGAGGTACCTACAGAACACCATGTGGGATCTGGGTCCTTGCTTATACAGTTTTACACTTTAAAACTCTGGGCTCTGCCCAACTTCAGGACTTTTCCTTCCCCACTCTTGCCCACAGGCAGCAGTTGTCTCCATTACCTTTTCACTAACATCTCCTGTTTCTCCATGGAGCTCTATTAAGCCAAACCCAGTGCAAGCCTCACCTACTACAGCGAGCTCCAATGGGACTATTATTACCCACCTGGCAGCCCTGGCTCAATAAGGTACCATGTTTATAATGTACTGGAGTGGAGTTGACAAAGCGTTCTTAATTTTTCTCTTCCGAGCATCCCTGTTTATATTTTTCACTCTGACAGTAGTGAGCTTTTTCTTTCGTTTAGCCCTTTTTTATCATGTCCATTGGAGTTAATCTTCTCACTGCTATTACGGCAACTTGCTCCTCTGATGGCCTCACTGTCTTGAACCTTGTCTGGGAAGCCCAGGCACCAGCTTACTTTCAGGGTCAGATTTTGCAGGGCTGTCTGGCAGTTACACCGCATTCAGAAGTAGGTGTATGTAACCCGCTTTTCACCTGCTGTCCTTCACTGCTGAACATCTCAGTGCAAGATTAAACTGAGGTGAGCTCAGGGTAATCATAGAACCATTTAGGTTGGAAAAGACCCTTATGATCATCAAGTCCAACTGAATGCATTTGTCTGCAAACTGCAGCAGCTCAGGGGCAGAAATGTGATACCTCACACAGGCATGTAGACCCTTCTCTCTGCTCCCACCCATTTGTTAGGCATCTTGCCCCAAATCATAGCTGCGTTCTACGAGGCCTTTCTGTGGCCTTTGGACATTTGCCCTATTTGCTTACTCTCCCTTTCAACAGGCTCCAGGTTGCTCCTTTGTCCTAATTTCTCTCTTCCTTGATTCATACCTTGTTATAAACAGTAGGAGATAAAGTCATGCCAAAGGGGACACTGTTTGTACGTTGTGCTGTACAAACATGAAGCTGTGGATAACACAGTTTTCCCTTTAAAAAACAGCTCCCTTGGCTCTGAATGGGAGCTCTTTTCACTATGACGTGGTAGCACAATGAGTTCCCTGCACTGAGACGTTGCTCACAGCCTTGAGACAAGGCACAAAGGGAGTGCAAATAAATGAACAATACGGTGGAAGAAACAAAGAGCAAAATGAAAGCAAGCAAACAATAAAGGGGGAAAAAATGAGAGGCAAGCTGCAGTGTTTAAAGCTGTGCCACACAAAACAAACACCATATAAAATGATACAGAACTTCTATAGAACTGGGCTGGCACTTCTATGGAAATGCGGAGTCCAGTTTGAAGAGCATGTTGACTCCAAGAGCAAGGACAGAGCTGTCAATTAAAGGACAATTTTTGCATTGGCCTATTGCATCCCATCCCATGGGATCCCACCAGGGTGTTAGCAGGGCTTTCCCTACTCCAGAAACACAGCTCTATTTAGGGTAACAGGTTAGCAATGTACAGCAGCAGTACACACACACACACACACAAAAAAAAAAAAACAAAAACAAAAAACTTTTGCTGCTGCATGGGTCCTCCTTTCTTTTGTTCCCCCAATTCCAAATGCTCCTCCAAAAATAAATATTCCTCACACCCACCAGTAACTATACAAGACCGACTGACTCCCTTCAGAGAGCCATGGGGAGTCTTCTACCCCAGAGTCATACAGGCTTGTGTGCAAAAGAGAAGGAAAAGATAAAACGTGTACTGCAAAGAGCTGGGGCATGGGTTGTTGTATTGAAGGCTGGCAGGAAAAGACAGAATCCCACCAGCAAGATAAAAGCTGTACTCACAATGTCACCCATTTCTGCAATTTTAAATCAGGCATTTCTTCTTGAACAGCAGTTTGCTCCTACATCCTCCTTTCTGATCCCCTCAGACCAGCCTCTCTCTACAACTCATTTTCACTTTTCTTCCCTCTTTTCTCTTTATTTTTCCCTTACTCCTTCTAGCCATCAAAGCAACTCCCTCCTCACTGAGCTCCCATACCAAACTGCCCCAAAAAACAGCAGCAATGTCACTGCAGAGGAATTGTTATCTGCTGGTTGCTGAATGCTTCTATGCAGACGACAGCCTTTCCCACAATATCAGAGCTGCCTTTGGAGGCTTTAGAGGCTTTTAAAGCAGAGACACTCTACTTTGGTGCCATGTACAAAACATTTAATGCAACAATACCCTGATCTCAGTGTTTCTGTTAAATAGAGCACTTGATGGGAACCATCTACCCGGTATAATGTACAGTGTGCTACATGATCAGCTGTGGCACACCTGCTTAGCTTGGCTTAAAAAGCCTTGGTTTTCTTCACCTTTAATCATGGACTCATGCTCCTGCACCTCACTCTTGCTTGAGCTGAACCTGGTGTTTGTCCACCTGGCTGTTGAATTAGCTCAGGATGAAAAATAACTTTCCCCTCAAAATGTCTGTCTGACATACAGCATAAATGCTTGTACCAGCACCACAGATAGGACAACTGAGTTGGGAGAGAATTACAGAAAACAGCTGGGATGAAATGGGAGAATGATAAGATTTCAGCTGGTTACTGCTATCACAGCCTTACTGCACTCAGCAGTTACAGCCTTCTAGATAAAAACTGCACAGCCAACTGCATCCTGAACAGGGTCAAAAAGCTCAACCCAAAGCTGTGAGTCTTCCCTCCACCTTCCTGCAATTAGACAACAGAAACGTATCTGCCAACTAACAACCCCTCCTCCCTCCTTCTTCTCAAAACATGTGATTCTTACATGACTAGCCATGACCTGCAATGATTCTTGTTTATTACTGTCTGCCTGGAAAATCCTGCAAGGTAACAACAGAGATGTCTGTTCTTCATGGACATTTCTTTGCAAGGATCTCAAAACCCTTTGCAAACATCCTTTAGCAGTGACTCACAGCACCTTCTCTCATTTATGTTTAATGCTAGGATGGAGGCCACAGTGTGTCAGTATAAAGAATGTGATGGCTGCAAAGTCTTCAGCAACTGCAGCTTCTACCTCATCCCCACTCCTTCTTTGTGCCACAGCCACTTCCCAGCTGGCTGAGCCTCAAAACCATGGGCTACTTTATAAACCTGGTGGTGCAACTTCCAACCAAAAAACAAACAAACCAGCATAGGGGGTTTTTTAATTGTTGTATTGCTTTATAATCTTAAGAGTTATCAGAGGGACAATTCTGCTGGGAAAATGCTGATTAATGTTGAATGTAGTGGTAACATGCAGTGTCAGAGGAGCAGGAATGAGCTGTGGAAGAAGAAGAAAGCAAAGGAGAGAGTGACGATGATGATAATGATGGGAAATGAAGTAGCAATACCTAAAGCTTGAACTACCAAACAACACTCTCTGTCATCAGGCCACGCTGCCAGGCACAGAGAAACTAAATAATTTGTCCGCAGGAAGAGAGCAAGTTATTGGCAGAGAGTAAAATTTTAAGATATGGTGATTCCTGCTTATCTCCTCTCTCAACTCCAGGCATGGTTCTGCCCTGCTTGCACGAAAGCACAATGAGAAAGTAACCAGTAAAAATCCAGCTGCTGGTTGCCTCACCCAGGTATATTATCAATAGTTGGCAGCTCATGACAGTTCCTATACTGGTTTCTAAAGAGAAGAGAAACCATGACTTTCAAATGCTTGAGCCAGGCCTTGTTTTTAAAGGCAGCATGCACACACACACAACCCACACAGGTGATCCACCTCTGCCTTCTTCCCTTCCTTTTTTTCTCTCTACCTCTGCTACCACAAGAAAATTGCACTAGCTAGGTTTAAAATGGATCATAAAAAGAAATGTAAAAGTAATTTCTAAAGATTAATTTTAAAGCAGTGCAAAAGGCTGGATAATCACCTCTTAATTTTCAGAGGGCTCTTTCAGTTGAGGAAATCTCAGATGTGTGACTAAACTGGCACAGTGGAACTGGTGAAAATGTCTGCATGGATGCTCAGCTTTCTGTGATAAGAGCCTATGTGTATAAAGATTGAGGGAATCATTTGCAGTCCCCAAGATATTTCACATTCTCTCCCTCTGTGCAAGCACAGGGCACACTCCATGTGGGAGCTGTTTGGGCAGCAGGGTGCATGGGGGCAGCAGGGACACTGCTCCAATCCCATCCACAATTTGCTGTGGGAAACTTCTCCTTATTGTGCTTCCAGAGGAACAGAAACACCCTCCAGCCTTTTATGGGATTCAAACAAGCCTGCCATACATACTTTGTGTATCAGAAAATGGAAAGAGAAGGCTACATTTTAAAGCTTTGCAACCATATTCAACAGCCGGGCCTAGCAATTTACTAAGTGATCCTGTGCAAGCCTGTGATATAGTTAAACCATCTCCTGGGTTTTATTCTGTGAGCTAGCTTGGGTTCCCCACTTTATTACTGTGCTTGCTGAGCTTAACATTCATTCTAACCTTTAGATCACAGAAGGCACTACAATCTCCGAGTCAATGCCCTTAATAGGCTAGAACTGTTCCCAGGACAAGTACTCCTGAACACCAACCACTTTCCCAACATACGATACTCCTTCTGCTTCTACCTGCCAATTCCCTTCTGTTCATCATCTCCCTCTGGCTAATTCCCACAATCCCCTCACTCCTGTAGATGCGTTGCTTGGCTCTCAGCTGTGTACTGCTGGCAGGTCCCCAGGATCCAGACAAAACTGTGGCTGTACTCCATCACATTCTCTGGATTAGAGTTGGTGTGGGTCTGCTGCTAGGGACAAAAGAGAAGCTGCTCATTTTTGTGTGCTTTTCTGTCACTGTTGAAACACAGCTACAACTTTCATACCAAAGGTGTCTGAGGCACCAGCCTTCTGGTCACACTTCCACCTTTTCCTACATTGCCACCCCCCTCAACATCTCCAACAGGAAGATTGTGTAACAAGTTTTTGTTGTGCTGGAAGAAAGTGGGTTTGGCTGCAACACAAAGAAAAATGCTCCCGTTGCTCTCCTGGATGGATATAGGCACATGGGTAGTTTCCCAGTCAGCATGGCCTCAGCAGTCGGCAGACAAGAACATTACATGTTGCAAACATAACATGCTGGCGTGAAAGAAACATAAGTCCCCACTAATGAAGCTAGTATTTACCTTCATTGACAATTTGGGGGAATGTTTATTATCTTTTCATCTGCTTGAGCCATGCTTGCTGTGAGACTCCACCATGTTAGTGCTAGATCTGACATGTTTGCAATAGCCCACCCTGCAGAGGAGGGCACCTAGAGATGAAAACAAAGACACTCAGTACAATCACACAGACTGTTGCCATTTGAACTAAATGAGCATCCTTGTTACAAAAGAGTGCTGGTTAGATCTTTCCCTCTCAATGCAAGCAAGAATGGGCAGAGATGTAGTGGAGAGAGCGAAAAAATAGTACAATGCAACCATAAAGAGAAGTAATTGAGGCCACATGTAAACAGGTGCAGGGCTGGCTCCAGGAATCAATGAAGCAGCAAACTTCCCAGAGCAGGAACTTAAAGCACACGAGCCAGCTACAACCCAGCTGCCCATTTTGCCTATTCCATGGTGCTGGAGAGTCACACTGTCTCCTGCTGCCTCCACCTATGACTGACTGGGGACAGAATATGTGGACAGCTCCTATTTCCAACATCAGGACTAACAGCATGATCTGTCCTCACTCCTCTGATTGCTACATAGGATCACCACTACTGCTCTTCCATCTATACCCTGTCCTTTCCTTCCATGTTCCATCATAGGAGCAGATCTCAGGATCATAGATCGAAGGAGTGTAGGTGGATGAGAAGCTAGACATGACCCATCAGCACACACTGTCAGCCTAAAAAAGCCAGACATATCCTGGGCTGCATCCAAAGCAGAGTGGCCAGCAGGGCAAGGGAGGGGATCCTCCCCCTCTGCTCTGCTTTGGTGACATCCCACCTGGAGTGGTGCATCCAGCTCTGGGACTCCAGGATATGAGGACATGGACCTGATGGAGCAAGTCCAGAGCAGGCTACAAAGATGATCAGAGGGCTGGAGCACCTCTCTTATAAAGACAGACTGGGAGAGTTGGGGTTGTTCAACGTGGAGAAAAGAAAGCTCCAGGGAGACCTTAGAACCCCTGGCAGTACCTGGAGGGAACCTACAAGAGAGCTGGAGAGGGATATTTACAAAGGCATGTAGTGATAGGAAAAGAGGGAATGGCTTCAAGGTGACAGGGAGTAGGTTCAGGTTAGGTGTTTGGAAGAAATTCTTTTCTGTGAGGGTGGTGAAACACTGACACAGGTTGCCCAGAGAAGCTGTGGCTACCCCATCCCTGCAAGTGTTCAAGGCCAGGCTGGATGGGGCTTTGAGCAACCTGGTCAAGTGGAAGATGTCCCTGCCCATGGCAGGGGAATTGGAAATTGATGATCTTTAAGGTCTTTACAAACACACCCTTATATTATTTTATCTCAGTACCTGTTCCTCTTAGAACAGCTAAATTCACTTTTGCAATGTTGCTGAAAAACCTGACACTGCTCTGGAGAGGTGCTGCATTTATTTAAAAATGTGCTTGATTTGCAGTGTGAAGGCTCTTGATCTCACCAAGGACAAGCTCCCATTTAAAAAGCAGGTTATCTGCTGTAGCTCCTAATGGGATGACAGCACCAGCAGCCTCTGGTTAGAGACATGGTGAACAGCCTCACAGCAAGGACGGCTGCTCATTCTTTCCTGGCAGGGGCACAAAAGCAGCCTCCCTTCCAAGAGCTCTGTAACAAACCAGCTCAGTGTTTGTACCAGGTTGGCCCCAACACCTGGTACCTGGCACAACACACAGCTGAATTGCATTCTGGTGAAAGTCACGCTCAAGTCCACACACAAAACTGGCTTTAACACAGCTGTGTTATTAATTTGTTGAATGACAGAGAGAATCACTAGGGATGCAGGTAATAAAGGAAGCAGTATGTTTTAAAACTTAACAAAAAATACTGATAGGAGATTTCAATAACTTCCAGTAGGAACCCATCACAAAAGAAGCTCTGTTTATGGCAGCTTCTCAGTGCCAAAACATTTAGTCTCATTATTGTAGATGCTTAAGCAATCATGTCTTAGACTGCTTTGTTTCATAGCAGAATTGATCACTAAAGATTACAAACTGAGCAACACAAAAGCACACTGTTGAAGAGTTATAGACTAAATATCCAAGTATTGCAAGGAAAATGCTCACAAGTGTAGACTTATGATCATATGACACACAAAAAGAACATCACCAAGGGGACAAAATCATCCACTCATGGATAGGAAATGCTAGGATTAAAACTGCCTATGAAACCTTTGTGCCCAGCTGCTGGTAAGGTACTGTGAGATGATCTCCAACAGCAGGATCACAAGCTCTTTTGTCTGAGGAACCCACACCATACTCTGCACAGGCAAGGGTTGAACATGAATGCTGACTCTGCAACCACTGAGACATGGCCTGTACACTACTGGGCCATGGCAGAAGAGATCTCATCTGGATCAGATGCAAACATACAATCACATTTTAATAATCTTTTCTGCCAAAGCTCACAAGATTTAACGCTGTTAGGAACCATTAAATTCATATAGAGGACTTACACCAGCTGTGGAAGGACAGACCACACTTGACTCATCACGAAGTCAGTGAAGCGCAGACAGACTGTGCATGATATACAATCTGCCAGAACAGAGTGTCCCTTCACTTCCTTAAAAAGCATTTGACACAGCAGAGTAAGTATGTACCATTTCAGCACTGAGCATCATGCAGCCATGGTGCATTCGCCACGTCGTAGAATTGGACTTACCATCTCATACAGTCATGGATTGAATAAACAATGATCCTTAAAATAAACACTGATCCTTACTGTCCTCATTCCACATGAATTTCTGCACCTTGCATCCTGCCCACAAGATGAATCCTGCATTGAATGCACAGCTGGTATTTTCCCTGTATGTATTTCTCCCCAATACTCTCAGCACAGTATCACACTGCAGGTCTCCATGCCATGATGAAGTGCTAGGCCAACTCACTGGGACCAGCTCTTAGAAATCACAAGCTCTAATTCTCTCTGTCTGGCAAGTCCAAGATATAAAAGGAATTTTTTCTCAGAGTTCTTCCTTACTCAATAAAATTGATCAATAAATGCAATTTGTAATCTTCCACTAAATGGAATTCCTGAAGAAAAAACCTATAGTCCATTATAGTTTCACTTATCTATTTAGCTGCCACAAAACTGCTGCCAGCAATGCTTGTCCCTCTGAGGTGATGCAGCAGTATCTCACAGCTGCACCCAAGAGCAGGTGAAACCCATTGATAGCAGGTGGATGATCAGATTTTATTCCTGATTTCTCTTCTGTTTTGCTTCTCTGCAGCTGAAAGCATTAAATTGAGGGGGAGGTAAACATTAGTTTTTGCTTGTTTTGATGCGATTTGTTGTGTGGATCTTCCACAGCTCCCTGTGGGACTCCCTGGCACTCAGATTTCTGCTAATTTGTTGTCTCTTCTCCCTACCTCCCCATTAACCTGCTGACACGTATCTGCAAATAACAGAGAATGAACCTGCCACCAAAATTCATCCATGAGGCTCAGAGAGATGTCCTGCCTGGTGTCTGCAGGGAGAGAAGTAAAGGAATTCAAGAGGTATTTTGAAAATTATTAAGTATCCTTCTTAGAAAGGAGATTAGCTTCATGAAAATCACAGGTAATCTCTCTTTTTCAATTTTCACATCAGATTCAAATTGACTGCAAGTTCAATAGCTCTGAGGGTAGAAAACAGTTCACTGCACTGGAAAATGTTCACCTTTCATTCAGCTTCAAGAGATGAGTGGTATCATCCTGTCCTTGGAAATGAGAAGCAGAAGTTTAGTTAGAAGAACCAGAGACGTCATCCAGTTTCAGATGCAGACATGGGTAAAAAGTACCCTCCTGATCTTTAGTCACCTTTTCAATCTCCTCCGGAGGATAAGCTAAGAACAAGCCAGCCCTTTTGTCTTGTCTTAGTCCAAGTTTCAGTTAGAAAACTCTTTTGATTCTGAGATCACTTTCTTTGCCTTGGAGAATTATTACAGCATCCACACTTTCATCCCAAGACTGAATACTATATATTCATGTCCACAAGAATTTGTTCCAGCATTGGGATAAATCCTTGCATCTCTGCCTGAACTTCCCTGACCTCCAGGTCTAGTTTTGACTTCCCTTACTTTTTTCTTTCCAGCCTCTTAGATTGATTCTTTTTCTCCACCTTTTCTCTCAGTGGCAAGAGAAGTACTTCGGAAGACCACCAAGCTTGCACGAGCTCCTTTGACTGGGCACTTTCTCCAGGCTCTTGTATGAAAGAAAGTAAAGATTTATGTTTTGCTCAGGCAATGTACTGAGCTCATCACTGTCTTCACACCTTTATAAAGACAGGCTGACCTCACAAAGCAAGTGAAGACTCTGGTTTTGGAATGTTTTTCTTTCACAGTGGTCTTACTCATTCACCTTTTGATGGAAACCCTTTATTTACTAAATCCCTATTGTCTCAAATAACAGCAGAAAAACCTTTTCTGAGCTTTACATTTCCATGTTGCACATTACTTGCGTAGGTATTTTTCTCTGGATTCTCTGGATAATATGCTTTTCATTTTTGTTCTGCAATTCTGCAGGTACATTTTTATGTGTGCTTTTGTTTGTTCCTACATGACTTCCCATAATTAGGGATATTGTGGGGACTATTAGGAGCCAGCAGAACAGGATAGTTTAAATTCCTGATCTCTCTCACACATTAGCTTTTTAGGTAAGTTTGAGCCAGGCTACAAATACACAGTTAATCTCTTCACAGTCGTTTTTGTAAGCTGTTCTGTAATTTCTTGCAAAATTGCTGGATGCATTCAGATTGCTCCTGCATTTTTTTGCAGAACTGATTGCAGTAAACCTGGATATGCAATCCAGAACTCTTGACAATAAAGGGAGGCTATACAGAACAATTAATATTTGAGATTTAAAGAGTTGATGTTTTGGTTTTTTTTCTGAATTCTGATCTAATGCAAAGGGTCCAGTTTCTGCACATGCTTTTATTCTGGAGATTTTAAGTAGGTGTGTTGATGAGCTTCTTAGGAGAGTGTAGGCCTCCTCTACTAAAGTCCAGTGGCTTACAGGAAGTCTGGAACTTAGGAAAAGCAGGTTGAACTCTCTCACTTGCTGAAATTTTCAATGTGTTCTTGGATAATCTACTTTATACTCTTGTCATACAGTTTCTAATGAGTCACATGGGTGCAATAACAGTCTCTTTCCTTACAAGGCATTTGGTAAGGTATTTGTAATACAAAGTGGTTAAGGGATGATGGTGCCAAAGGACTTGTAATGACTGGTGAAATGGGAAGAGGGGAATGGTCTGAGTCTCATCCTAAAATGTCAGAGGTGAGGAAGAGCCCAAAGCCCAAATCATCTGTGCCTGTGACTAATGTGTCTGTGCCCAATATACTCTAAAAACTACATTAGGACCTGCAGGAACACAACTGGCACATTTTTATTTCTTGCTATTCATCTGTATTTCTTATAATCTTAAGGGTTTCTGTGGTATTATTTAAAAATCATAGAAAAATTAGGAACACTCAACATTACCTTTTCAGCACAAATGCAAACAGACCATTTCTTTTCACAGTTAGAGCTTGTGGCAGCAGCAAAAGGGATTTTTCTGTAACTGCCCCAGATGGATGTACTGCTGTAGTGTTTTAGTGCTCTCTCTTCTGTGTTTGTAAAGATCTTTACTAGAGAGACGGTAATACTGTTATTGCTAATGAAATATTCCTAGCAGTGTGCCAAGCATGTTAAGCATCTTCCAGACAGCAATATTCACTCTGCAAGGTCTATTCTTACATTTCCAACTGAATCAATGTCAGAGCCTTCTCTCCTTGGAAGAGATCACTGCCAACGAGTAAATAAACTTTCGGCAGGAGTGAGGAGTTGTGTTAGGAAGATGAGAGCAATCATCTGCCTGTGGACTCCTTCAACACTAGGCAAGAAACACAGGGTTGCAACCCTCCTCTGTAGCTTGAGCTCCAGAAAGCCCTTCAGCACAACTGAATATGATATGAATATAATGTAATATAATAAGAACCAATTTGTGCTGGGAAAAGCTAGGCTATGCAGATAGTGATTAGCAAAGCTAACATGCTCCAACACCCAGCCACAGCTGTGCTCACTGTCACCAGCTTTGGGACTGTCTGTGTTCCTTGCCCAATCCAAGTCTTTCCTGCCCTATCCCTTCTCCCTGCCCTGAGTCTCTTCTGGATGCAATGGATGGTCATCTGCCTTTGCCTCCTGCATGGATGCTTCCTGGCAGACTGCTGGTCTGCTGGGTCTTCGAGGTTCAGCCTTGTTTTATGGAAACAGTGAGCTCCCTCCCCAGGGGGAAAGGAGAGGAACTGGTGTGTTCTTACTATGTCACAGTGAAAATAAAGTAGCTGTTGCAAACCTTTGAAACTTTTGTCAGCTGCCCTCTTCAAGATGGAGAGGGCATCGCAAACAACCACTTCAATGAAGAGATGAGAGGTGTTACTTAAGAGCTAGAATCTGGTCAATGATCTGCTCCTGGAGAGAAATCCTAAGACAGCAGTGAAAACCCCAGAATAAGTAACACACCAAAAGGCACTATCTCTTCATATTTTCAGATCACCTTTTAGTTCCAGAGTTAATAATTAATTTCTGAGGAAATTAATATTTTCCCTGAACCTCAATGCTGCAAAACCTCTATGTTTCTATGTGATAGTCCTTTATTTAAAGAAAAATAATGGAAAAAACCCTGAAAATTATGACTTCTTCAACACGTTGGACACTCATCAGAGCTGAACTGTATGTCTTGATATGTCCTGGCCATACACTGCTTTAACTGGTATCCCTCAACACTATGAACCGTGACTGGCACAAATGTAAGTTAAACTGCTTAAAACAGTCTAAGCTTTTAGAGCAGTTTAAGATAACTAAGCCACTTAACAGTCATTAGTACTAAAAGTTAAGCAACATCAAAAAGGTATCAGACGTTCTGTATTACACCCACTTTAGCACTGCAAGTTTCTCAAACGCAAACATTTCCAGCTTCATGACCCCACTACAAGCTTTTTGAAGTTGTGCACAAGTGAAGATCTCTGTTGTGATCTTTTGTCGATGATCAGTCCTCATGTAACCCACCACACAAGTCAGATTTGAAGCTGCTGAGGTTATACATCTTTTAATATTTATCCCAACAGCAAACTTGACCAGAAAATATGAAATACTGTCTCACCAGTTTTGTTGATATATTTATAAAAAGGTTTATATATTTATTATTTCTTGACCTCACTTGTCTCTGCATGTGTCATAACTTTTTACATAAGTGTGTTAGGGAGTAAATTGAAGAGCATGTGTGATTGTGTGAGATGGCTTGAGGTTGATATGACCGCATAACTGATGAGTGGCAAATCCTTAGTCATTCCTAGTTTATTCCTAGAACTCAGTGTTCTGCATTTTAGAGGAAACACTCTTATATATTTCAAATAAGTGAAGTTTTTCCAAGAATCTTATTCCAGTATTTCTTGAGCAGTAACCCCATCTTCCTTTACTGAACAAATTAACTGAGCTGCACAGGCAAAGTTACCATCTCTGCTCTGATAGAAGAGGCAGGGGTCAGCTCAGAGGGATGGGAGCAAGAAACAGGAGAATGGGAGCCAGATGTGCTGAGACCTTGTCCTCATTCAGCAGGGTCCACAGCAGGTGCCAGGGAAGGAGCCTGGCCCATTCTGCAACAGTAACAGCTCCAGCAGCATGCAGAGGTTTTGTGCTGGCCAAGCAGGCCCTGTGGCAATCAGCCTTTCAGCCCACAGCACCCTGCTGCCCCAGGCAGCCCTGTGTTGTCCATGCTTGCAGGAGACCTGTCTCCAGCAGTGCCAGGCTTGTGGCAGAATCACAGACCTGCTCCTACAGCTTCTGTCAGAAGAGGAAAAATGTAACTAAAACAGCATATGCTCCTCAAAAATGCACTTTTGTCCTTTCTTTTTGACACCTAATTATATGATGAGAGGTTTGATATCTTGCCATAATGCTTGCTTTTAGCCACATATATGCACTTTATTCACTGTGTAGTAATATTTTCATGAACATAAGCCAGAGGTAGAGGGGATGAGAGGAAGAAGCCTGACATAAAGAAAATGGTAACAATTTGAAACTTATTAAGGAAATGTTGTAAGTCCCAGAGGTGACAGTTTAATGAGTGGAGTCTGGAGGTGGATGTAGCTCTCCAGTTGGTCACATTGACATCACAATTTCTGAATTGTTTCTCTATCCTCTCCACACCACTGTCATGCCATAACGGGGAGCTAAATATAGTTGGAATGGCAGATCTGGCTTCTGAATGGCTGCAATGTTAATGGTGGTGTGAAGTACATTTCACAATGCTTCTGAAGTGTTAAAGGAAAACTAAACAATGGCAACATCAAAATATTACCTTAGTCCTCACAAGGGTTATCTGATATAGCTGGAACATCAACTCCTCATCAGCCCTTTTCCACCTGAGATTACAGAGAAACGACTCCTGGTGGAAAACTCATGTCCGTAGACTTTCCCCAAGAGGAAAATAGAGTAAATTATGTGCTGAACATGAACAACAAATCCAGATTTTACTTATGGACCTGGAGAGAAAAATCCTCTGCCTGTGGCTGACCCTCTTCTCTCTGATGCCTGTGCTCTTTGCCTGAGGCCAGGCAGGTGCTGCCACTGCTGTGACACTTCAGGCTGTGCTGGTTTCCATGTGAAATGTTGGCAGATTTTTACAGAATTTAGTTTGCGAACTCTAGGTTCCTTCTAACCAGGCAGAGCTGAAATGTTCCAGTCCTGATTTTTTCAAATTTCCAGAAATACCAGAGTAATCACAAAGGCTCTTCTAAGAAGCAGGGCAGCTTTGCATTGACCTCCAAACAAGGCGAAGGAGTGAATGCACCAGCGCACTTCAACTTACAGTAAGATGTCTAATGTGGGAAGTGCACATATTTTGCATCATCTTGTTCTCAGAAATGGATGATAATGAAGCTGTTTTGTTTTAAATTAAGCAAAACCGGCCTGAGGTAGACACCCAGCATGGAAAATTTCGGCCTGAATAATCCAGTTTAGTGAAGTTACAAGCAACTTCAGGGGGGGAAAATGGAAACAAAACAAAAAAGGAAAGGAAAAGCCTCTTGAAATGGAAATGACTGTGCAACCCTCACTGTGGGTGAAGGTAGCTATTGCTGCCTAGGATGAGTACATTTGAGAGGCTGCCTTCTCAAATAAAAGCTGCAGAGCAGTAATTGGGCGTTGTTCGGCATTGCATTCTTGAATAACTTTAGCAAACACAGAAGGCCAGAGACTAGGAGAAACAAGGTAGATAAAAAGCAAAACAAAACAAAGGGCTACAGTAAGTTCAGAGAACACTTGCATTTTCCATACAAACTGACAGGATGTTATAGTTTCTGGAGCAGGGCAGGGCTATGTGTTCCTGGTTTTAGCAGAAAGGTTATAAAAATGCAGTGACTGAGTTTCTAGGTCATAATGCAAGCTGTCATGTATTTCTCTTTCTGCCTTTAAAAGTGTGATGACTTCCCAGTTTCACTGAAGTTTTAACTTTCCTTTTAACTTTCCAGGCATGCTCTTCATCTGGGTTAAGTAAGTGCAGTAGCACCCAGGAGAGGTCAAGATCTAGCCTATTTAGTATTCTCTTCACTGATAGTTTACAAATAAAATTAGGAGTTTAAGAGACTTGATATGCACAGTCTCACTCTCCATCCAAGTTGCCATAATTGGATAATTAAACAGGACAGGAGATTAAAATGTACTTGAATTAAAAGGTTTGGCCTCATCGCTACAGTTTGTCATTAAATGACTCATCTACCATTGATCAAGGCCTGCAATTTTATAATCCTTTTCCCTAAGACACAAAAGAGATGGATAATTTGTCACTGCAAAGATGACTACTGCACTTAAAATGTTTAAAATTATTTAAATTTCTGCTGTATCTGTGTTGTAGAGTTTGATTTTTTCTTTTATTTTTCTTCCCAGTAGCTATATACGTATATAATGGTTCTTTGTATTTGTTTTTTGTCTCCTTCTCGCCAAAAAGCATGTACTCCTCTTCAAGCCTCTTGTTCTAATAGAAATCTTGACCTGTCACAATGAATTAAGCAACATTTTACCTTCTCACAAAGTAAAAAAGCATTTATGTGTCTCCTTAGACTAAAACCATTTCTGGAAGTTAGATGCTACTAAAAGCTTGAACTTATTAGTCTTACTTCAGCAGAACTTCTGTTCAACCTACCTAGCTGTATTAACAGCCAAACTGATGCAGGGCAGCTGCAAGCGAAGTGAAAGTCTGTGTCAAGTCAGGAGGCAGAATTGCTGACTTTGGAGCGGGCTGTGCTCCTGTGAGCTCTGAGGGCTGATTGCTAACCCAGCCCTGGAGACCCAGCCCTGCACCAAAGCAATGCAAAGTCCACTGCGGATCATGAAAGGTGGGAGTCGGGCAAGAGCAGGTCCCAGGGTGCACTACCCTAAGCTCCGAGGCATCTGACAGGGGTGGAACAGATCCTCTTTGACCTGTGTCTGCCCAGGGAAGCATCCATTTCTTGTGCAATGTTTTTCTGCATCTGTGTGTTAGTCTGAAAGACCTTCCACACAGAGTAGAGAACCAGCAGCACTGGAAAGAAGGTGCTTTGTGAGGCATTTGCTTGCACGATATGGGTGTCCCCAGCAAAAAGCTGTAGTGTCTCTAAGAGGACAGTGATGCCACCTTGAAAAGGCCCAGGCTCTGAAAACCACAGAATTCTCAGGGAATTCTGCTTATGTGGTGGATACTGATGAAAGCTTGGCTTGTCAGCTCCTAAATCAAAGCAATATATGCTGCATTTCAGTAGTCTGCCCATGCTTAGACCTGATGCATTCCTAGATCTCTGTAGGAGAAGCTTTATCAGTCACACTGTATTTTCTTGCCCCAAGGATTGTAAGGTTTAGTGGCCTCTGCGGACTTCTGCAGGGATGTATGGTGACTGGAGGGTACAACTCTCCCACGCCCTGGTTTCCTTTAGGAAACCTGGGGCAGCTGGGATGCTTGTACAAGACACTCAGGGCCACCAGAGCACTGGCTCCATTTGCTCTGGGACCAATTCCTTGGATGTCCCTGTGGCACCAGTAGCACAGCTGTCATCAGCAGGCTGTGAGGCATTGCTGCCCATGCCCAGACTCACTGCCACCCTCTGTCCAGCCACACAGCACAGCCAAGGCACTGTGCATTCAGCACAGCCCATCTCATGTCAAGTACTCTAAATTTGCCCCTGGCTTTTTAATCATCCTCCCCAGGACTCTCCTTTCTGCACTGCTGACCAGTTTGCCTACAGCTCTTGAAAGCACACACATTCTTTATTCTTTGTGGAAATAACAACCTTTTGAACTTTGATACGTTAATCCTGAAAGAAAAAAGAAGATACAGGAGCAAGCCACCTGAAGAAATGTAAACCACAGCCTGTCACAGAGATCAGTGAGTGTTTAGGTGCCCGTGTTCCTTCTTGGGTTTGGCCATTTGCCTGACAGCACTTACCATCAGACTTAGCTTTTCACCAACTGTTTCCTGCAAATCACAGTGAAAGCAAACTCCCACAGACTTCCACAGGGTTCTGCCAGCATAAGGCCATCTTTTTTCAGAGCAATCCTCCCGCAATGGTGAGAAGAGAGTTGGTAGAAAGCCTAGGCTAGGGATATTCTTCCTTGAATAATTAAATAATTGGCAATAGAATTCTTGGTGGTGTTATTAAAATGCCATGACTCAGATATGGCTGTGAAAATGTTAAGGACCTAATTTATTTTACTGTTAGTAGAGTTGATTTGTGTGCTTGGGATTTTCTCTTTGCAGGGTCAGAACAATTCAAACTCTTTATCTTCACCACTTGCCTCTAGCTAGGTTTACTTTTTGCTCTCCACAGGAGTTGAAAGTTCTAAATTAACACATAATAACACTGAATTTGAGAAGGAAATAATACTGGATGTTCTTAATTTTCAGAGTCTTGTAGCTAAGCTACAGTGAAGTTTTGACCTTTAATTTAGAATTGTTCTGTAAACAAATGGGTGGACACATGCATGATCTTAGGAAACAGATGCTTTAATATATTTTGGGCCTCAATGTGACATTGTGGGGTACTGACTATCTTGCCAAAAACTCGATTACCTGAGTCAGCACTCATTTGCAAATACAGAGCCTGAGACCTGGTCCTTAAGGGCTCTCTTTGGCTGGTGAGCATGCAATTTATTTTTTAAAACTGACACCAATTTTCCCATATCAAATAATGCATTTTATCTCAGAAGACATACTAGGTCAATGGCTTGGACTGATGAGAGATGAAAATAGTAGCATGTTCTAACTAAAATAATTCAGGGCTGGAAAAGCTTGGTATGGAGGAAAAAACAACTAATCAAAACCCAGCCATACCTAGAAAAAGTGCTATTATACCCTAGCTCCAACAACTTAACTCCCTTTACCCTCCAAAAATTGTTATGCTTCTCTGTCCCACTGGCAGAGGAAAAAAGGTGATTCTGGCTGATTTGCAGTATTCAACATTTGAACAACATTTGAACAACATTTGAACCCTTCCCAATTCAAATGTCAGAAAAGTGTGACAATGCCATTAAGCCTTATGCATGAGGAGCCAGTGAGATTTCAAGGAGTATGGGATGAGTGTTTCCTTCTCCTCTAGTTTAATGCCATTTCTCTGTCTTCTTAAGATCAAGCTGCCCTGTCCTTTAGTGAGCTGCTGCCCTTCCTGGTGTTCCTCAATCACCTGCTGTGACAAACCTACAGCCACTTGCTGCACCATCTTGTGTGTTAATATTGTCAACAGTGGTCAGCCCAGAAGTGCCATTTCTGGGCCAGCTCCACTTGATACCACCAACACCACTTCCCAGCCTGAACAACAACTGGCGCTCTGTATACACTCCGTGCCAGACATTTCAGAGTAGCTGCAACTCACAAAAACCTGGCAGGGGTGCTGAAGTCCCCACTGCTCCCTGCACAGCCACTCGTGCAACACCAGACAACATGGGTGAAGAGGCCTTGCAAACACTCACACTCCTTCACCCCTTTCCCAAATCCCCCCAACTACCAGTGAAGGTCTGTTGTCAGTTCTCTCTCCCAGTCACCCTTCATCTGCTCCGTGTACCTTCAAGGAGATCTCAGTTGCTCCTGGTCTCCTTGTGCTGGGCCAGTGCTTGTGCACCCTCCCCACTCCATCCCCCCACTTCCCTCCCCACAAGTACCCCCAGGGCAATCCCCAGACCCAAGCAGGACTCAAGACCTTGCCCCTAACCTCACATTCAATCTCTGCTCCTTTGAAAAGACTGAGATAGGTACACATAAAACTATTGCAAGGATATCAGCTGTGAGACTTTCTCCTGTCATTTTGTATGTGAGTAAGAGCTTCCAATCCTCCTGCCACAAAACTGAAATTAGTTTGTTGCGCACTGTTAGAGAGTAACTATGATTGATTTCTGTAATTGCTTCATATCTGAGGTGGGTAAGTGAATGTTTACCAAATACTGGTACTTTGGAGTTTGCTCAATATTATTAGATAGATCAGCATAATAAAACACTTAGGAACCCTTTAATCTAAAGGCTGCACATATATTTCAGATCTGAAGTGTCCATGGTACCAGAACATTTGCTTATGTGTACACTTCCAGATTACCATGCACAGCACATGTTCTTCCTAGCTTTCCCTTCAGCTCTGCTAAGTCAGGCATTTTAGAATTCAGTGTCAGCTGGCTTTGCCCTACACTTTGCCACAACCTATTAGTGAAGAAAAAAGCCTATTAATTTTTTTGCTTAAATAAAAGATAAGAATTCGAGAAAAGTGGCATTTCTAGCAACACCATGTACAGTATAGATCTTCAAGGGTTTTTAATGTACTTGCTTCAAGGTGATCATAGTTGTTCTCAAAGAGGAACTTCCCTATAGACTATGCCATTACACATCACCAGGTATTTTACCTTTGAACCACCTTGGATCTGCTGTTACTGGAAATAAGTAGTTGTACTAACTGGAAGGTTAGTTCTCAGAATAGTAATTTTATAACTAGGGAGAGTACTTAGACTGCAGTCTTTCAAATCTCTAAATATTGGCAGCATTCAGGGGACAAAAACCTCCTGAGTGCCACCTTAGTGAATTCTTACTAGCAATACAAATATTTGGGCTTCTGGACAAAAGACGATTACAGGTTAAATGATATTGGGGTAGGATCATGTGGTTGATGAAAAATTAAACAAAGTGCTAATGCAGTAAAGAATCCATCTATTTACAGGCCTGAATCCGCTTCTAAAACAAGAAGAGAAAAATTTTGTTGAAGTTTTCTCATTTTATGTACTACTGTATACAAGTAACACATATGGTTTCTGTTAGGCATTTTTCCAAAGGAAAAGGAAAGTAAAAGAGACAAAAGAGGTGAAATACATCTTCCTTTAAACCCAGGGATTATTATTAAAGGTTTTAGGGCTTTATTTGGATTTGCAGTGCTAATTGCTGGTAAAGTGTTATGCAAAATTACTACTAAATCAACAGAACTGCTGCCATGGAATTGGTTCTTCTCAGTTCAGTGAAACACAATAGGGCTTGTTGCTCCACCATCCCTTCTGCCCTTGCCGGGTTATATTCTGCACCATGAAGGCAATATAATGGACTTCTGTCCTTGGGCATCATCTCTATGGTATTTGCCTTCCAAATTAGCCATACCATCTGAGGCCCACCAAATCCAATGGGAAAAAGCACTGAGGAGGCAGGATTTGACTTGCAGAACCTTTAAGAAGGTTTATGTGGAAGGCTTAATGAAGGACAATGAGGGGTTTTAGAGAACTGTAGAACTGTCTAGTCTTTCTAAAGATACTTTTATATAAACTTCATTGACAGAGTCTAATACGTCTGTGCTCCCAAAATGACATGCCAGGAATCAATGTGATATGATGTTACTTTTGGTGCAAGGTGACAGAGAAAGGAGATGCAGTACTGCATAATACAGGAAAAAGAGAAGACATGAAGGGTCTGGGAGTGTTGCTCAGTTTCTGGTCTGCCATTTCTGTCACAATCCAAATCGCGTCTTCAACCTCAGCCTCCACTGACACAAACAGGCTGGTTTTAAACTGGCCAGCAAAGCTACAGAAAAAGGCACAACTACCCAAGGACTCCTTGCCAGCACCAGAGCAAGCAGTGGGCTGATGGAATTGTACTACTGTGTACCCTGCTGCTTCATCCAGAAATGGCCTAGGTCTAGCTCTGTGGGCCAGCATTTTCTCCTCGGGAATAGCCCCGCCTTTGTGTTGTGAAGCAAAAGTTCTCTTTATGACTCTGCCTTCCCGTTTCATATTAATAAACCTTGTCTACTATCACTACCATGAAGAAAAATGCTTGAAACATCTAACAAACCTTGGATGGGAGAAAACCTGGCACCCAGCTGACCTGAAATGTGACTGAGTTCAGTCCTTTTGTCCTTTACTCCCTTTCAAGCGATCATTTTATATGCTCTCTCACTGTTTTCCCTACAAAAGAGAAAGTAGAGTGAGATTTCCTACCCTTCCACTCTCCAAACTGACAGCAGTTCACCTCTGTGGTGACTTCTTTTTCCTTTACACAGAGTATGTGTTCTGGACAAGTGATGGACAAGTGTCACAGTGGTCAGGGGAAGCATCTGAAACCCTAGATACCATTCTGAGTTTCAGAGGGCACCCACCTCTCCTCATAACAAAAATAGGCCAGAAATACAGTAAGAATAGACCTCTCTCATGGGGTTTGGGTACATCAGCTCCTGTTTGAGGCCAGAGATGTCTGAAAATTTGAGAGAGAAGGTTAAAAGAAATTTTGGTGCTCATAGGAGAGGAGACTAAAAAAAAGGAGAAGGAGACAAGTGAAAAAAAAAGAATGAAAGGGAAAGGTAAAAAAGGAAAGGACCTTGATGTTTTAAAGGATTTGGGTTTGAGGGTTTTTAAAAATTATTTTTATCATGTCCAAGAGCCACTAAGTCTCAGTGATCAGGACAAGCACTTCCCAAGGCCCTAGCTCTCCTCCTCCTCTCTGCCCTGCATCACATGCAGTCCCCTACAGAAATGAAGAGTACAAAGGTGTTGTGCAAACTATGAAATCACAATGGTAGGACCTTGTACTTACTATGTCTTTATGCTGCAGAAAAGGATTACACAGAGCACAGGGAAATGAGACATAAATCCCCTATAGCCTCAACACAGGAGATAAATCCCTGCTGGGGGATCTGATGCTGCGATTGGCAAAAAGTGTCAGCACCCAGTGAAACTGGTGGGAGTTTAGGGCATGAAAAATAAAAGGAATGTAGGACTGGCACTGGAATAATTGTTTAGAGCCCTTGACAACAGTGGGAATCCCTTCCTGGGTTCAGCTGTTCCAGACCAGACTGGAAATGCCAGCCAGAAAATAAAGCAAAGAGATGCTACTATTGCCCTTTATTTATTTAGGCTTATTGTAATGTAAACAGACATGAAACCTGAGAAAGCAAAAGCTCAGGGCACACCTTGTGCTTTGAGGATGTTTACAAATTGCCAGTCCTTTATAAATAGTATAAGCAGGAATTAGAAAAAAAAAATCCCTTGAAGATATTTCCTGGTTCCTGCTTAAGCATGTGAAGGAAGAAAGAAGACTCACTCAACTTGGACCAGGTCCAGACGCACACTGTCCCCTCCACATGGGGCTTTGCTTTTGGTAATGCTTGTATCCGTGTTTGCCGTTTGAACTGACGGAGCACTGAACAGCAGCAGGCCAAAATAAAAGGTTGTCTGGTGCAGATGGTGGAAAGCCAGGCTTGGCAGCTTGTGGGCTGCAGTCTTTGAGCAGGCCAAAGAAGGAGGAGGATTCACCAAGATGGCTTGCTGGCATGGCCCTCAACCAGAGCTAGTAAGACAGTCCTCTGTTTCTCTGCCCTTTTTCAGATTTTTGATGGAAGAAAAACAGCTCTTACCCAAAATCCATTTGGGACCAGTCTGTGAAGTCAACTGCTCTTTACAAAGTGCTGCTATTCACTTAACAGCACGGTATTTCTGTGAAGTTTCTTTTTGGATATAATTTTCTCATGTTTATGGTGCTGTAAATCTGGCTGCACACAAGGGCAGAAATATCCAAGCAGGTGGTTGCCAGAGTTCTCCCTTCAGCATAGCACAAGATCTGCTAGGCCAGGTCGCACTAGCAACCACCAAGTTTAGTATCTTGTCTGAGGCGTCAGGCAACGCCTACTTCTCAAGAGGCAAATTCAGAATTCCATGAATGATTCAGTGCTGGCTACAAGGGAGAAAAATTCCTTTTTCCTTAAATAAATCTAATACTCAGGATCCCAAACTTATTGCCATCAAATTCCAGTTTTACTTCTGCTTTGTGCTTCACGCACACTGTTCCACTCACATAATGGCTTGCCTTTCCAAATATTGGGTGAACTCTGTCTCATGGAAGCCCACACTCTTTCTAAAAGGGTTTACCAAATCCCTTGCCCTTGTCATGCCACATGCCACAGAGCACAGCCCATACCAACCTACAGCCAGAAGCCAGGCATGTTCAGCTGCCCTGGGCAGCAAGCAGGTGAGGGAATGGATACTCCTATTGTCTTGCTTACAATTCAAACAGGATTTAAGGTGTTGCAGGACTTTCCAAACAAGTGAATGCCGTTGTTTATGAAGGTAGTGTGGAGCAGGTCAATTGGACTTGTGTATAGCACAACACTTTGCAGGAAACAGAAATGCTTTGATGGCTTCAATGATGGTATAAGAGACTATGTAAACCTATTCACACTTGGTTTTCCAGACAATCGCAAGCTCTTAAATGTTTACTGAAACCAGTGCCAGCTGTCCAAGTCCTGTCCTACTGGAATCACGTCATTCAGCCACCGCACTTCAGTTTCTCGTTTGTGAAGTGGCAGTGTCTGTGCTGCTCATCCCTGGCCCTGGCAAAGGGCTGATTCTAAGAGGCCAAAGGACTAAAAGGCAAGTCCTGAGACCTGTCCCACCTTTCCTGGGGCTGGTGTGACATACCTACCAGCTGGTGCAGCTGCCTCTGACTGCCCTCCAGTGCAGGGATCAAACTTGCAGAATAATTTAAAAGATGGGGATAGCTATGAATGGAACAAACACCTGTGGCTGAATGGCGAGCCAGCTCTTGCTCAATTATCAGAGGTCTGTGGCTGGCAAGCAGACTCCCAAGTTGTATTCCAGATGGCACATTGACCATGAATATGAGGCCACCAATGTGCTTTAACAGTGCAAAACAACCAGTTGTGTCTTTTTTTGTGAACAGAAGTTCTCATGCAAATCTCAGGTAAATCAGCAAAGTATCACCAAATCAAAAGCATCACATCATCATTGTACATATTAGAAGTGTCAGAAATGGTTTTTGGGGTAATGTATCTAAGAGAATACTTGGCTCATTCAGTCTCTGTTTCACATGTTGGTGGTTGACTACTGAACCAATTCATGAATCTTCTCACCTTACAGGAGATTTTAGAACTTTTCCATAAAAGAAGACAATATTGCTTCAAACTACTGAAATCTAGGAAAGTTCAAGAAAAATATCCTTCTGTGCAGCAGTGGAATCAATCATTCCAGACAATTTAAAGTAATCTTGATTTTTCTCCAATTGCTTCAGGCTTTAGAGACATTGTTAAAACAGAAAACAGAGCAATCTCATCATTAGATTCAGCAACCATGAGGAATTAGATACAGCAAGATAAAATTACATTACTGGAGAGAAAAGATCTACTTACAGTGGTTCCAAATAGACATCTGAACTCTATCTTCTTCTGGACACCTGGTGTATTCTGTCTATACTTTTTATCATGAGACGAATTAATCTGAATGAGCTGGGTCAAAATGACCATATTCTTGGAATCCACTTGATAGCTTCCTGTTGAAAAGAGGTATTATAAGGAGATGAAGTTAATAATGTGAAAAATTCAGAAGAATGGCAATGGACTATAAAGCTTTTTATCTTTTAAAATCTTTTGTGGCAGATTAGTTCACTCAAAATCATTCAGTCCATGGTATTTTCTCTATGAGAGGCCAATATCTGGGCAAAATATGAGAAATTATATAAATTTGTCCTGTAATCCATAATAGATAGAACTTATTTCAAAAGCATGGTGCTAATTAAGCACCATTAGACAGTCAGTGGTAGCAAGTGCCTTGTTTCTGTGGCTGCATTTACTCACATGAGATGTATTAATAGATCCTACATGCCTCTAGCTCCCCAATACTCACTAATACACACACATACTTGCACAGCCTGCTACCCATCCCCAGATTTGACTATATCCCTTTGAAGCTTCTCACTCTTTCCAGATTTATCTAGCCTAAACCAGCTAATTACCTGCAAACATTACCATCTCATACCCATCCCTCTTCCCAGCTCTTCTAATACATACAAGTGGGATCTGCCATGCTCTCACACAACTAAAAATCAGCCCAAGGTACTGTGGCCAAAACTAATTTTAATTTCAATAATTTAATTAGATGACTGTGCAGAGCAAATGAACATCCTTCTTTGGTTCCTGGTAGAGAGTGATCCACATAAAACCCCATTATTACAACCTGTAGGTGTGAATTCAAAGACAGACACCATGACACAGAGTCTAATTATGGTCAGCGCTTGAAGACATTGTTAGAAATTGTTACCCCTGCTGCACCTATTCTGTGACTACTTAGAAGATTTTATCTTCAAGCACACTTTCTAACCTACAATAAATGCACCTGAGCAGCTCCTTCTGGTCACCTGAGTAACTACTTCTTTTCAGAGTACTCTTTGTACCAGTCTGGCTGATGTATCTTTTGTGAGGTTTCCATTAAATACAGTCAAATGATCAGGCTTCAGCAGACTCAGGAAGAGAATCCCAGATTTATTAATGTTTCTGGCACTACACAGTTGAATTTTCAAGTTAACAGCAGCAACAATGGCAGAGAGATAGTGCAACTTCCCAGTAATAAACATGTGCTGACTACTTGGTGTGAATTCCTACTGGCTGAAAACATGGACACAGCATGGAGGTGAATGTTTACCACTGGGGCAGCAAACTGAGACTCTGACTGACAGTAGAAAAATAAGACAATTTCAGTAAGCAGCTGTTTCTTAAAATGAATCTCGTGACAAACTCACAGGTCTGGCTAAACCTTTGCAGAATTACACAAAAAGATTGTCAAATAGCTGCCATTTTCAACCTTAACTTGTTTATTTCCTCAGTTGCCTTGGGAAGGATGTCAGCGTGCGAAGTGATACGTACAGGCATACTTGCTCTTCCTCTCCCTTCCAGAGGTATTCTTAGCAAACACCTGCTGCCACTGCTCCTGCCATTGAGAAATAAGGATCATTTCGGAGCCACGGGGCCTTTCGTCCTTATAAATGCAGTCATACAACAGCATAAATGCAGCAGTTGTTTAACAATTCATTGTATTTGACAACAGCTGGAGGAAAAAGAGCATCTGAAAGGACAAACCACCAGACATTCCATGTCCCTTAATGTAACACACTGTAAATGAAGGTGGTGGAGTTGGAACAGACCAGTTTGTATGTCTGAGAGCACAGTCTGAAGTGCATCACTGATCACAGCTGAACAAGTTTCTCTTAAGCTCTCCTTCTGTGTTTTATTTCAACATTGTCCTACAGGGAGACTGACTAAGAAGTATGCATAAATTTCATGCCAAAATATGTCTCTATCTGGCTTCAAATCAGAGTCATGGGAAAAACTCACACTGGCTTCAGCAGAGTTTGCTTAAGCCTTTCATCTATCCTAACCTACTGCTGATAGCTATTTGTGTCCCTAAATAACCCAGATGTCCCAGGTGATAGCACATGAACAGTGCATCATACTGATCATAGCATGGAGCAATAACTTGACTGTTACTAAACCCTTTGGAGCTAGTGACTAGGAATGCAGAGATAAGCACAGCACATAGTTCTTTCACAAGGCAGCTCCATGGACTAGTGGATGCTGACCCCACTCCTTTACACCCTCTTGAAAACTCTGTAGCCTGAGGATCCCAGTCTGATCCCCTTTGCTCTCAGAACCAGATATTGCTCTTCTGAAGTCAGTGCAGAGCTATTATTGTACAAGCATGGGAATAAGTTAATATTCTCTATTTTCTCACTTACATGTTCTTATGCAGCAGTAAATAAAAGCTTGTATGGGCTTATGTTTAATGAAAAGGGAGCAAGATGACTGAAACTTATTGTAAGGTCAGAGCATGCACACAGGCTGGTACTCCTGGTAGCAAATGGTAGCTCCTTCCCAAGCTACCCTACAGTAACATCTGCATGTGTCTGGATACAAGCAAGGAAACAGTCTTCTATCATTACTATTTCAGAACAATAGAACTAACAAGACACAACTGCTTTTTATTTACAATTTTATAGCATTGTGCAAGATAAAAGCTCTCCCCCCTCTTCCCACTTCCCTAATATAGTATTTAAGACTGAGATTTAGTGAATCAGATAACCTTAAATTCCATTTTCAAAACAATATTAACCCTGCCCAACAAGGCTAGTCAGACAGCAGAATGTGACAGTCTATAAGTTTGGCAAATAATTTGACAGAGTAGGATCATTTTGCCTTTCACTTTTGGAATACACACACACATGCCAATGGGAACACAAAAGCAGAACTGAAAGGAGAATTCTCTAATATAACTGTTTGAAAAACTTGATTTATATCACTGATTAACTGATAGTTATTCTTTACAAGCCCAGTTCAAATACTTTCCACCAAATATATCTGCCTTTAGGTATTTAGTACATAATTGCTTCCCCATAACAATAGGCAGTCCTAGCAGTCTAACAGTTCTTACTCCTCTGTGTTTTAATCACTAAGCCATCACTGGGATCTTTAAGATAGAACACTGTGATTTTAAAGATGTCTCAGTCACATTGCAGTTACAGTGCAAGCATGCTGTGAGGTTGAACAGCACAGTCACGACCCACCCCACCCCTCTGCTGGGCTAGGAAGTGTGCTACCAAAATCCGTGCTACTTATTGCCCTGAAACTGTCCTGGACTCCCACCTCCACCAATATCTTGTAACTAAAAATGGAGCTCTCGTCTCACCCCGAAGAGGTCGCTAATTAAAATTGGTATTTTTAGACTCTAGGTATACTCAGATACACAGCAGTTGATACTATAAATATTTGGGGGGTTTTATTTTCTTACACAATCTCTAGAAAAAGGACAGAAATTTCACCTTCATTGTAATGACAGCCCAGCTTATGAAAATATATACTGGATATAAAACAGAGGAAAGAATAAATCAAAAGGCATTCAATGACTTCAGTAGTTAGCCTTTCAACTACATTAGTGGGTGATGGCAGAAACAAAAAACAATTGCAAAGAAGCAACCGAGTAGCTGAATTTACTACATCAGCTCCAACTACATTTTAATGTTAATTTTATTTTCCCACTTTTTGCATTCCCTTTTTATATTCACTTCAAGTGAAGAAAGCATTTGTTTCAATTTCAGCGAAGGCTAGAGAGAGGCTTCAGGGAAGAGGAGATGAGACTATTTGCAATTTCATCAAGTTCCTAATAGCTCAAGTGAGGAACATATCTATAACTCCAAAGCTCTGGGTTTCTCCAGCAGACTGGGTAGATAGAGGCATCAGGGGAAATTTCCTGTTCCCTCATGGCTCTGCACAACACTTTCTCACCACCTCTTCAACATGTCCTGATGTTGTGTATCTGGTATGCAAAGTACAGGAGGCACACTTGAGTTATCTTCTGGCTTGGAAAGGAACCTGAAGGGACTCCAGAAGGCTACAAAAATGCTAAAATGCTGGACGACAATGGAAGAGGAAAATCACTCCACCATTTCTAAGACCCATAGTAAATGGAAAAATGTTTTGTTCAATATACTGTTCAATACATCGCTTGCATTACTGGCTCATACAGCCGTATGATACCCAGACATTTTCTTGGTGCTGACGCATTCACTTTCATAAGACTTCTTACAGAAAAAGGCTACAGCTGTTAAAAGTGTTTTATAGATGGGGAGTGAAGAGACTTAGATCACATGACAGTTAAGAACTGAATACAGATCTTTGAAACCTGGACTAATGCTTAAATTATTGTATCTTCCTTCCCTTTCCATCCATAGTTAAAGTTTTTAAGCATCCACTGTGACACAGAGTAGCCCAAGAAATGCATTAGGATTTTAATCTGTGTTTTTTCTTGTCCTAAAGTCATCAAATATTAAAATAAACTTGAGCGAAAAGGCTCTGCCCGGTAGGTAATTTTAATGCAAGATCTTTGACACTGGAACTCACTTTCTGCAATGGACTTTGTTTGTATGCATTGCATTCAGTGAGGTTTTGTGTGCCCTCCAGGAAGGCTGACCTGCTCTCTAAAGAAAAAAGATGTAGCAAAGAGAACTAAAGAAGGAAATAATTTGAAATTCACAATAATCAGTTAGGATGTCCTTGATAGCCATTCTAAGCAGTAGGAAGTGCATTTTGCTTCGCTGTAGTTTTGCAGAGAAGATAGGCGCTTTTATGGAGATGTATACATAAATATTTCAGATGATAAGCTGCTTACATTGTGGACTTCAATTTTCCTAGTGCAAGCAAGAAAGCTGCTCTCAACCTTTAACTTTTGTCTGTCATTCAGAAATATGTAAGCCCTGGACAGGAGGAGATCTGGTCTCATTACAGGGAAGAAACTGAGGCAGGGTTGCTACAGTCAAACACAACAATTTGCTGTGGGAGAGTTAAGCTATATTCCTTTTCCTGCATATAGGTTGCTGAGCCACACAGGTCTTATTCTATATACAACTAGAATAATGTACCATTATCTCCACTCAGACTAATACATAACATTGTTTTAAGTTATATGGGCTAGAAGAGAGATTTAGATAAATTTAGTAGCATTACTGTAAACTGGTTACAACTTTGCTAAAGTTTAAGGGAGACAAAGTTTAGTGACTATTTAGTGAGTTCATGTAATTGTAGGTTTTATGAAAGTCAAAGAAACATCATGGAGAAGCAACACTGAAACTCTATTCAGCTCTTAACCACACAGGGAAACTGGCAGTCAGGCAGTCAAAGCTTCCCTTTCAGAAGCTGAGTCAGCTGAATTATCCATTTGGAGACCTCTACCCCATCGACTCACCTGATTTTTTTCCCCCTCTTCTGCTAGGTTCTTGGGAGATACTATTTTGAGACACAATTTTTTTGCCAGGGCAGCCATCTCTGTGACATCTATTTGTAGAAGATATCTTCCCCTGCACTCCTAGATGAGGGTGCAGGTGCAGATGAGGAAGTCCCTTGCTTTCACTGCTGCCTAGAAAAATGTTTTCTGAATTCTATTTGGAATTAGGTGAATTAAATCAATTCAGGCTAATCTAGGAATATATTGGTTACTCCACTATCAATTTACACTTCACTGAAGTGGAGCTCAAACCCAAGTCCAGACATGTATGTACAGAAAGGTACTAGACACCTCTCTATAGTCAGCCCATCTAGCCCCATAAAAATTGTTTCAGCTCAGAAGATCTGAGAAAATCCAGAATCATTCATGTTTGCTTGGGGAGCCAGGGAACATGAGAAAAAATACTAAGTTTATCTGAATAACTTTTAACCTGAAATCCACTCCTATGTGAATTGCCATAAGCTATGACATATATTGTTGCCAATAAAGAATTCCACAACCATGTCTGCTGAGGAACTAGAAAATAAAAAAAAGAAAATTATCCCTCTTTCAGGCCCGTTTCCTCCAGCCCCTTAGAGTTAGCAGGTGTAATAGAAGCCAGTAGAAGGGACATAACCAGTTTATTACAGTCCCAAATCTAGTCTTAGTCTAGAATATAAATTTCATCTCCTAATAACTATAATGCAGCCTTTTGGAACTAGTTGGTATGATAAACATATTCTGCTTAAGCAGTTCCAAGCCATTTTTTTCTTCTACAGGCATAACTATTTCAATTGGAAGTGTGTTCTCTCGTTTTTTTCCCCCCACATACTGAAATGGTTGTATTGGCATCATACACCTTTATACAAATATAATCTTCATTCACAGTAGAGATCACAGAGCTTTAACTCTGTGATATTTAAAGCCACTGCAATTTCTCTGTGTAGACAAACCACATAATTTCCAACGCTTGGAGATTCATCCATCAGAGTTCTTGCGATTTGGCTTGTCACAGTTTTGGAAAGCTTCCCAAAACTCGCCGTCATGAAATATTGTCACAATATGCAGGATCCTTTCCTACAGTCCAACTTCAAAAAAGCAGGCAGAAGTTACACCCAGGAGCTGCTGGCCTTCAAAGCCTACAGCACTTTTGCTTCTCTTCCATGTAACTGACCTTGAGCTGTACTTGCTCCAGCTATTCTCTCCCTCTCTTCTTTCACTGAAGAGTTTGCTCTGCTCTGCGTGACATTCCTGAGTGATTATCCATGTCTTAATATCCATCTCTGAGTGTCTTGTGCAATTAAATGACAGAAATAAAAGGCTCCTCTTAATAACACTTCTTTAGCAAAAAAGATCCAAAACTCTGCCCTTCCATGACCCTCTTAGAGGCTTGTGTCTTCTCTGTCATGAGAAGCTGGAATGCATTGCATCAGGTCTCAAAGATCTGACTGCTTGTGGAAGATGCTGAAATATCCTCCCAGCAGGGAGAGAATTACCCTAATCTGAAGTGCTGTCCATTATTTTGGAACAGAGAGTGAGTCCAGTCCCAAAAGCTTAAAACTGCTCCCATGAGCTCTGGTCCTTCAACCCTGGCCCTAGAAATGGCACTTCTACTGCCTCCATCTACTGAGGAATCCTTTCCACAGCCTCATGGAGGAGCCTGGCTGGGAAAAATGCTGAAGGCAGGTGGGCAGTTAGTGACTTGGGATGAGCTCAGAAGCATCTGCTCCCACGAGCTCTTTAGAGCCACAGGGACGATGTGTGAACCACAGCTACCTCACCCCACAGCAGCCAGAGGAGCAATAGTTTGTGCCATGGTCCTTCACTTTTCAGCTGGGACTTGCCTTGTGACTCTTCCCTACTTTACTGCTACAAGTTGACAGCAAGGACAACAAGAATAGTGTGAGCTGAACAATTCCAAAGACAGGAAAACACCTCTGTGCATCGCCTCAGATGATTACAGAAAAGATCTAGAAATAATAAAAAAACCCCTTTTCTTGATTCCTGGTATAAACTAACATTTCTATTGTTTTTCTTTTTTTCTGTGTGAAATGAATCACTCTTATCAGCGTCTCCTTGAAATGCTCAACCTTCTCATCTTGTTTTGTCAGACCCAGACCTGAAAAAATCCCAACAAATTCAACATGATATGATATAGACTGCATTGTAGAGCTCATCCTATTCAAAATTTCTGGCTAAAGAAAGAGAAATCCCCTAAGAGCAGAAAGTAGAAGTATGATGTGCCCCAACAGAAGGGTGAGCACAGAGATGCACTGGGACCTCAAGGCCTTCAGAGTCAGAAAATCACAGGTGCTGCCTGCTGTAATGAAACAACACCTGCTGAAAATAGAGCCATGATAATTTGATACAAGAGTTTATTGAGTGTCACAACGGCCTCCAGAAATGCTCTGCAAAGATGTCTCACAGGGCACTGTGTCAGGCTCTGAGGAGAACACTGACTGACTCTCCACTGGGCACTTTGGCTTCAGCCAACAAGTCACATTTGGCGAAGGCACCATCTTTGGGGATATAATAAAGGCAGTGCTTTCAAAACAAGAAACCTAACAGCTGTAGAACAAATTGCAGGCATAACACAAATTCTTAGGAGGCTAATTTTACATGTAAATGACATTTAGGCTCTTAGATCATTAGGGTTAGGAAATTTCACAGTGGACCACCTGTAACGTGCAGGAGCAGTAGCCCTGGCCACACACCCCAGACTTTTGTGTTCTCCTGTAGAAACTCAGCTGTTTGGGAGCAGGGTGTCTCTTGCTACCTCTATAAGGAGCAGCTGCCCATGACCTCACATTTCTGGTACAAAGCCTCACATTGGCTTTGTACCAGTAATTTCTAGGGGACTATTCCTATTTCGCCACATTGTAGAGAGGAGAATCTGGCTCACTGAGATGAGTATCAGAACTTGCAACTATGAGAAGATGCCACCATGCCCTGCCCCTTGCATCTCCTATTCTTGAGAGAAGAGCCCTGAAGAGGAACACCTGCCAAAGAGCCTCCACCTCACATCACACACCATAATAAAAAATACTGGTATTTTATTTATGCTGCCAAATTAACAGAAATTATCATCAAAAAACTATCTTGGCAGTGTCTAATAACAAGCTTTTTAGAGGCCTATATTTTTTCCATAGCTGCAACTCTTCAAAAATGTAATGCTTTGTTTTGACTTGACTAAGGGCTGGGGTGGGTAGGTGGGTGGTCTGGAATCCATATGGGCCACTTTAAGTACCTTAGTCACACCAGAAGCTTCAAGTTACCACAGCATCCTCTCTGTTTTTCCTGTTAGCAATGATAGAACCTTAAACTGAAAATAAAAAATAAAAATTTCCAGTTTAATTAGTTACAAACCACTTTTACATTGCATTTCCCTTTCTTGAGATACTCAGCTTATGAGGTGTTTGCTGCCTGGTAACTGGTTTCTCTGACTAAGTTTTTAGAAATAAATAGCTCAGCATGTTTTTTTACTTATTCTCTCACTGACTTGAAATAATACTTTACTTATGTATTCCCCTTTTCTGTGGTTCTGCTTGCTCATTCTTATTGAGACCTACTTGTCAGTATTTGGACTGCTCAGGTGTTGATCCCTGCTCGGGGGTTGATCCAATGTTCTCACATGATATCTTGCAGCCTTACACCTCTGAAGACGCTTTCTGATGCTCTGCGGAAGCAATGACAGAGCAGCTCTCTAAAAACTCCTTTTATAGAGTGTCACTATTGAAAATGGTGTACTTAAATAAAAATTCCTAGTACTTCCTCCCACCATGAATGTCCTAGCAGCATCTGCTTGACAGTTTTCTATTTCCTGAAGCAATTTGGTCTGTCATGGTGTCACACAGTATCCAACAGCTGCTGTCAACCAAGAAGTAGCTTCAGATCCACAATGGGTGAAGTTTCTTCTGGGCAGCCCTGGAATCTCCACATTCTTGAAGTCCTGGAGAGTGTTTCCTGTCTTATAGGATGTATCACTTCCTTTGGATTACTGCAACCAAACTTTTGCCAGGCAGGTAGGATTTTAAGACTCCAGAATTGCACAAACACCATTTGGGAATGTTTGAGAACAAAATATGATTTACTTGGGTACAGTAGCGCCACATTATTCATGCAAATCCACTGCCAAGGGAGTGTTGTCATAATATACCATCTATTTAGGAAAAAGGAAACAAGGAAAAAAATCCACCCTTCTCATAACTGGTGGGACATCATAAATCCTGGCTTCCAAGAGCTTTGGCCCTACACTATAGGTCTGCTGATTTCATTATGCCTTCTCTCTCTTTACTGACACTTCTGTATTCCTGTCAAGTGTTGTTTCTGTGTCCTCTCTCCAGGCTTGGATAATTGCACTCCTCCCTCTTTTTTTCAGGCCACCCCTGTGCTCTCTGTAGTGCCAGGTCTCAAGTGTACCAAGGTGAGCCACAAAACCACCAGAAATGCCAGAAAATGGTCCAGATAAGCACCGTAGCGTGGATGGCTGTGGGACTTGGGTCAAGCACACATCAAAATGATGATTTAAATCTGTGCTCATATCCCCTTTAGGTCACAAAACAGCTTTGTGTCACTGGTAGAGCCTCTTTAACATAATTTTGTTTTCTGTTGGTGTTTCTAAGGCTGCAGACAACATGAAATGCAAGAGATGCTGTTATAATAGCCTGGGAGGTGTGGAAAGAAGCCACCAGTGTGACCACTTAGTCCTGATTACAACTTTGTGTGGATGCTGTTGGGATGGAGACTGCCTGTGGTGTCAGATAGCCTGAGGAATAGAGCCCAATGGGCTTTTAAAATAAGTGCTTTTAATTTCAATAATTTTTCACTTCTTTCTGGATAGTGAGTCTAGTCTTCTAGCTGAGCAACTACATCTGTTGTTGTTGCCCAGCGGATTTGATTTCTAGTTTTGCAGACTGTACAGGAGCCAGGATCTGGATTCCTGGTGGAAGTGGAGTATTTAACATGGTGCCTGACCATCTACAGTGACTTCTGCACAAGCAGCGAAACAAGAGAGATCCTGCCTTGACCATAGTGTGGAACAGGAGGGGGTCACAGGGAAAACACACACACACACA
>VYZT01057675.1:290-33004 GCA_013400735.1 Pomatostomus ruficeps | reverse complement strand
CAGGGAAAACACACACACACACACACACACACACACACACACACACACAGAGGACATGCTGGTTTTGCACCCCTGCTATTCTGGACAGTCCCTCCTATTGATTATATTACCACATACTTCATGTTGCAAAGAAGAAGAAAGCAACAGGTTTCATCAACCTTGTGTTCACAGGCTGATATGTTTCTATCCAGAACCAGATGGAAGTAGAAGGGGAACATCTGAGAATCTACACAAAGGATCAATAATAACACAGCTGTCAACTTACCCTTGCAGCAAGGGCAGCTGACCTTTCCTCAGAAAACTAAGAAAGGCTCTGCTGGGCCAAGTGTCCTGGCACATCCATGTCCTAGCTCCATGCCTCCATTGAGAGCAGCACTTTGATCCTGCCCCAGGACTCGTGACTGAGCACTGCAGCCTCAACAGGAGAATGGGCTGCTGGCAAGTGGCAGGCAGGTGAGGACACACCTGCTGGCTACTCCTGGGGGCTCACAGGGGACCGACACCATAAGACTTCCTAGATGCTGTCTGGGTTTGCAGACTGGATTTGTTAGGCACAGCAGACAGATCCAGGACCCATGTCAGGTGCATGGTTGTTGTTCTGCAATTTTATTTCTGTAATGTGTGGTATAGCCTGTAATAGCCAGTGGGGTGCTTTCATAGTGAAAGCTCTGAAGTGTTATTAATGAATTATGTTATGGGTAAAAGCAACAGTAAATAGAGGTTGCTAATTTAGTCAGGAAGTATTTTAGGGTCTGATTGGTTTTGCTACTGCAGTCAAAGACTAATTGAGATTGGACATTTTTGCTTGTCTGGAAGGTCAAGTAAAACACCTGGATGTGTAGAGCAATGTCATTGTGCAGGGGCCTCTGCAGGAGTCAGAAGCAAAGGTGATTCCTGGGCCTAGGCAGCACCATTTCTGACATGGTGTCATAGCACACCACAACATTTTACGGCTTTTTACAAGTGGGAGGTATGCTGATGGAAGTGCCAGGACACATGTGCAATCCCAGTGTGATCCATTCAGACGATGGAATTGTTTCTATCTATGGAGATTGCCTAATGCTAAGAAGCCCTCAGCTTCGCTTCCATTAATGAGTTACTTTCGTGGAATTTTTCACTTGTTTTGGCCACTCTATTTCAAAGTGAACAGCTTTTGGGAAGAAAATACACAGAAAGAAATAACCTGACAGTTTGTATCACACATTTGCCCAAGCTATCTTAAAATGCTGCAGAAAATTTATTACACAAATACACCGGCTACCATCACATTTTCCCTTTTCAGAATCTCTGAAAAACACAATCTGTTTAAAAATCACAAATTGGGCAACTAGTAATGATGGCAATCATGTAAAACTATTTTTTCAAAATTTTAAAAGTATTTTCTGGCTTTTAAACTCATGTTTTAAAGCTCTTCCCAGCAACCATCTGGGAAAGTTACACTAACCAAATAAAAAGAAAGCTGAACTTTGGTTAAGCCCATAACTCTGACATAGAACCTCTGACTACTGAGAAACTTCCAATAAAATAAGGAAATCTGGTGGTAACTGCCATAGCTCTTGAGGAACCTCACACACACACACACATAGAGAATATTCTGAGTAGGAAGAATCAGTGAGTGGCTGGCTTGGGTGAAAGACTGAAGTAAAGACTGAAGCTTCACTCTAGATCTAAGCCAGCACCGAGTTTCAAAATGGCCTATAAAAACAACAGGAAGAGCCTGTAAAGCTATTTCCTGATGAAAGAAGACCTCATCCTCCAGGGCTTAGGATATCTCTGTAAAGCTCTCTCATTCCCTAAATCTGCCTTTGCTGTCAGCAAGATATACCTGAAATCACATAGCTTTGTAGGAATTATTCAAATCAGAGAAAGGAGTTTAAGGAATTCAAAGCATTGAAAAAATGTCACTCTTTATAAGCATGTTTGGGAAAATAGTTTGGTTTTAGTTTGCTCTGGTATTCAGGCATCCTAAAAAAGAGAAGTGAGCCTTAGTAATATTCCTTTCCCCATTCAGGTCAAAAGGTAAGAGGAAGGTATAAGATATTCCTCTCCAAGGCCTACCAGGTGGGTCACAGATACAGCTTTCAAGGTGTCCTTCAAGGTACACCTGGCTCAACAATTGCATCTCCACAGGCCACTAAAAATCTGTCTTTTTGCCTCCTCTCAACTTTTTTGTCTTTTCCTTTTCCTAAGTAACTTCATTCCTTCACTCCATTCTCTCAAATCTTCTCATTCCTACTTCTATCTTCCATTCATTTTCTTTACAAGATCTTTCTCTGTTGTCCTCCCTCTGGTTTGCCCTCACAATTCACCTTATCCCATCCCACAGGCCTTGTTCTGCCCAGGATACACAAGAATTGACCCAGGTTTAGATCCTGAAGCAGGATCTTACAGGGTCACACCCTTAAACTACTTTTTTCTGGTCCCCATTTATACAGGGCTTTATCTTTCTGTTGATTTCTGGTGACATCAAGTCCTTCTCAACAGCTGATTCAGCTTGGGATCATACCGCCCAAGAAGAGCCTACCAACAGGTGAGTCCTACTGAGGAAACATCTCTTTTTCATGGACACATATTCTCCCTTCATCTGCCGTCTGATTTCTGAGTGCTGTCTGTCCTGCAGAAGTGGCTTCCTTTTTTAGACATCCCCTTACACAATTAAAGGAATTTTGTATACAATTTCCAAAACAGCCATTGCTTTGCTGCAGTCATCTCCTTTCCAAATGCTATTGGGCAACTGGTACTTCTGTGGCCTTCCAACTGATGTCACATAAGCCCTCTGTTGTGAGGGTTGTGTAGCTTGATTTAGCCTATCTCCTCAGGTCTGTGCGAGCAGAGTTGAGAGCACATCTCAACATCCCAGATGAGGTACACAAAGTAGGTTAACTCTTTGCCTTCATTTACAATGCAGCATCTGACAGTGAATGTTTAGCACCTGGTGTTCATCCATTTGAGGCTGTGGTAGTTATTTGTAGCTCAGACCAGGGGGTTCGTGCTCAAGAGACTGTGCCAGCCTTTGCTGAGTCAAAACGCACCAACAGAACAGGGCCAGCAGGAAGCTGTCAGGATCAGTGCATTGCCCACGCATGCTTCACTCCACAGGCTCCACTCCTGTTCCTGCTGGGGGATATCAAAATAGCACCTAAAGGCTCACCCAGAGTGAAGGGCTAACTGTGCTGGATGACACACAAACATACTGTTGAGGGAAGTCTGTGGCACAAAAAGTTGAACACTGACACAGTTAGACAAAGGAACAAGAAACCATTATCTTCCCCAGATCAAAACCAGGAACTGAAACATTACCTGTGACTTGTCAAGGTCACTCAAGAATTGAGCAACAGAGACCAGAACAGAAATTTTTATTTCTCTGAGTCACAGCTCAGTGTGTCAGTCATAAGACCATCCTTCATCTCTCACTCTCACCCCAAGGGAAGAACATGTCATTCTCATTTGCTTACCTAGCAGCAGTCCTAGCTACAGGCCATAGGGTCCTTCTAAGCGAGCAGGGTACCAGCAAGGGTGGAGTCTGAAGCCACAGGGACACACGAGCACTTGCCTCACTGCTGGAGGCATATGACACAGTTGGTGTGCATTAGAAAGGCTGCCTGATTCCTGTAGCACCCTCAGATTTCATGCCCCATGAAGCTGAGGGAGACAAGGAGGACTTGCAGCCCGATCCCCCTCAGATTAGGTTTCTGAACATTTCCTTTATGGCATGTGGAGAGAATCTGAAGGAGAGCTCAGCAGCACAGATATTTTCCTGGCAAGGGAAGAGCTTTGAAGCTCTCAAGTGGTCCCAGAATAAACTTCATGACTTGGGAATGAACACTATGTGCTGACAACATCATCAGTTCATGGCGTTAAAGGCAACCTTCAGGACAGCTTTTCTTGGTGCCCACTGCAGGGTTATGATCCAGACAGATTTTCTGGAAAGAATGCAAAGGGTTAAGTGGGACACCTCCATGGGATGCTTCTGTGGGCACGCATGCTCATCTCCATGGACATCAAGGGTTGGGGAGCACTCATCCATGAGAAGCAGATGTGAGCTGGAGCTGTCTGGTAGGCACAGTCCTGCCAGTTCCCCTCACAAACCTGAAGTCTCCCTCCAGGGGGAATGGAGGGGATAGGGAATCATTGGGGGACAGTCTGGGAGAGGAATTGCAACAGACACAGAAACATGGTTTAGGCTGATAAAGCATAGCCAGACAGATTAGGAAAGTCCCTACAAATACTGAAAATAATCACATAATGAAAAAGCAGTAACACATATTAAGTGATTCCTTGCAGAAGATGGACAGGGATCTAAATGTGAAGAAGGTACTGGTCAGATGGATGGTTTAGGATGCCTGCTGACTAAGAAACAGTGTGGAGGAGTAAAAGAAGGTTATGTAATGAAAGTAGATGCAGGGGCAAAATTCTGTCTCTGTTGAAATCCAAGACAAAAAGACTTCAGGGCAGTCTGGGTTTGGCTGGGTAGATTTGCTGTGCTTGTCAGCCTGCAGGCATTGTTTTTGCTCATAGTCAGAGTATGGTGCATGTGTGGTACTGCCATGTACTTGAATGTCATCTGGGCCAGTTTATGAGGAAAACTGCTGGTCAGAAAGTACAAACTTCTAGTTATATCATACACCCTATCTTCAAACCCTTTGAAACCTTGGGGGAATTCTTGGCTTCAGGCCGGAAAGCTGAACAAGCAAAGCTTTCCCTGTCCCTCCATGTGGTCCTGTGAATGGTTTCTTAAATATCTTGAAACAAAGTTATTTTTCTGCATGCAACTTGGTCCATTTAAGACTGAGTTTCATGATCTACACTTCTACTGTAATGGAAGTTTCACTTCTCATTCCTACCAGGTCCCAGGCAGACACTGTGCAGTAGAAGCAGTAGCTTGGGAACTGTGGCTTGGGACAGAGAGGCTGGAAAGCTGCCTGGAGGAAAAGGACCCAGGGTTGTTGGTTGGCAGGGCTGAACATGAGCCAGTGTATGCCCACGTGGCCAAGAAAACCAATGGCATCCTGGCCTGGATCAATAATGTTGTGGCCAGCAGGACTAGGGCAGGAATTGTGCCCCTGAACCACTGTACCCCCTGGTAAGGCTGCAGCTTGAATGCTGTATTCAGTTTTGGGCTCCCCACTACAAGACATTAGGTGCTGGAGTGTGTTCAGAGAAGGGCAGTGGAACTGGTGAAGGGTCTGGAGCACAAGTCCTGTGAGGAGAAGCTCAGGGAGCTGGGGTTGTTTAGCCTTGGCAAAAGGAGGCTCAGGAGGGACCTTATCACCCTCTACAACCTGAAGGGAGGTTGTAGCCAGGTGGGGGTCAAACTCTTCTCCCAAGTAACCAGCAATAAGACAACAGGAAATGGCCTCAAGTTACCCCAGGGGAGTTTTAGATTGGATATTAGGAAAAATCTCTTCACCAAAAGGATTGTCAAGTATTGGAACTGGTTTGCCAGGGAAACGTTTGAGTTGCCATCCATGGAGGTATTTAAAATACATGTAGATGTTGTGCTTAGGGACATGGTTTAGTGTTGTACTTGGCAGTGTGAGGTTAATGGTTGGTCTTGATGATCCCAAAAGTCTTTTCCAGCCTAAACAATTCTATGATTCTAACTACTGTCAATCTGCAGAGATGTTCTTGGGCTCAGGACATTTTCTGACAGTGGGAGAGCAGAAGCAGCCACAGAGCAAGACGGTCTTTCTTCAACAAGGAGCCCCACACAGCCCCTGGCATTGTCAAGTTGGAGCTCCAAGTTCGTGACCATTTTTCCATCTTACAGAGGGAAGAGGAGTAAAGACATTATTACTAACTTACTCACATCTGCCCCCAGTTTTAGGCACAAATCAGTAATTGCAATCAAAGCTACAAGCAAAAAGCTGGTGACAGCTGGGTAGGTTTTGTAATTGACATAGCAAAATCTCTATGGGATCTCCCCACTGAGATTACCTTTCACCCTTGCAGGTTCTCCCACCTGGCAGGGAGCAGTGCAGGAGAGCACAAGAGAGGAGCCAAGCCTGACTACAGACAAATGTGTACAGACGTTGTGGCTGCCTTGAGCTGACACAACCTTTGCTGGAGTTCAGTTCACCACTTTCCCTTCCATTTTTCTTACGCTATATCCCCATACTGTATGGTGATGCATTGCCACACCACCACATACTTATTAAAGCCTGTGATGACAGTCCCAGAGTCAGCGAATTCCCACAGATACTTTAATGGCAGGCCAAGGAAAGGGTAGCAGGAAACCAGCAACTGGAAATGATTGCTCGAGAAGGGCATGTGACAATTAGGCAGCCTGATGACAGAGACCTGAGGACAAGCAGAAATACACATGCAGAGAGAGGATTGTATCACAGGAACACTGCTTTTGACCACTGGACAACAGGGTTAGAATCTCCTGCTGTTATCATGATGTGATGCCTCAGAGAAGAGGGCAAGAGTCCACATCAGTCATTCAGCTACTGAGGAAAAATAATTTCCCTGAAAAAAGCAAAAAGGTTTGCAAAGGAGCAGCTGATATATGAAGTGGGCTTCCCTTTAATTATCTTACCAATAACAAAAGTGATAACCCTCCAGAGAGTAAGACTGAAGTGTGGTAGTGGAGATAGTAAGAGATGAGCCCTCAAGTTCACTGTAGCATGTGAGCTCCTTAGCTGGATGAGAGGATGGAGAGAAAAGGGAGAGAGTGGGACAGCTCTTTGGTCCCAGCTTTGTCACAGAGCCTGTAATGCAAAGCTGGCAGAAAGCTGACCAAAAAGATTGCACCAAGGCAGAGTGTAGCAGTGTTTGTTAGCAATTCAGTCTTTATTTAAAATAAAAAACTAAACAGACATAGATCACTGTTTTTCCTTTATAAGCAACTAAAAAATAGACTACAAATTTGTATGTGCCTTTATTTTTTCTTCCTGTTTATATAAATTAAATAGCATTTTCTTTCTCCCTATCCTTCTTCCTGTTGCTTGCAAGCAGGAAGGTAGGTGTGTTTTCTTTTGGTGTGTATTTTCACAGTATTTTGTAGAAAACCTTTAATGTCTTACCAAGCACCTATCATCTTTGACAGCAAGTTCACAAGCACTGACATGAAACACCCAGCTTTACGTCTCTTGCTTCTCTTGCTATTAAGAAGCAGGTAGAGGAGACCACATTTAAATCTCCGGCCACTATAGCAGTGTCCAAGGGACATATATCTGTGGCACAGGTTGTACAAACCCTAAACTCCTTTTAATAACATTATCCTTGGATCTATTTTAATCTTTTTGCAGGTTGAGAGTTAGCTAGATAAAATGTTCACTTATGTCACCTTGCCTTCACACTTTTCTGAGACAAATATTTACTTGATTCATCTGAAGATCTGGTTCATTAAGATTTATAATTTATCAAAACGCATAATGACACTGACCACATTTATATGTAACTAAGTAATTTTCTTTATGGACAACTGCTGTGAGTGCACCAAAATTACATCCATATAAATGGGACAGTAACACAAAGATTGTGGAAGGCAAGAATCTGTAACTGGCTATACAGTCAGATATCATTTTCACCGTATCACAGTTGGTTTTGAGCCTCCCTACTTGGAAAGACGTGTATTAAAGGAAGGTCTCCATTCCCATCACAACTGAAACACATAAAAGTTCTGATACTTCAGAGAAAAAACACCAGGCTCCCACAAGCCTGCTCACCCAAAGGGCTGCAGGAACGTTGGCAGACCCCTTCCACACTGCACATAAATTTTGATTCTGAAGACTGTTTTCTTCTCTGACAACTCTTTTTTCTCCTCCGTGCATTGTCCTGATGGGAGTTGCATGTGGCTCATTGTCTCATGTGACAGCATGAGACACTTGTGTCCTCCTCTGTGGCACCACTGTCTCCCAGGTGCTCTTCAGTGGATCATAGATTACACCCACCAGCTGTGTCTGGCATGGGAGGGGTGGCAAAGGGGAGACAGTGAATGAAATGCTGCTGAAAAAACACAGAGCAAAAGCTGCCTGCTGAAGGGACCACAAGGTGGGAATTAATTGTGTGAGTTTTGCCCATGATGAGCAAGATCTTGCAAGTTTGTCATATCAGCTTCTATCCACTGTATAAACAAAAAAATCTGCCCAGGGGTCTCCAAAAGCCCTCTTCCCATTTGTACATGCATATTGCCTCAGCTGGAGTAATAATAACTCATTTCTTCTATGTTCATCCTAACACCACTGCACTGTTGCTGTGCTGATCTACAGCTGTGACAACCATGAGAGTGATGGATGAAGCAAACGGAAAACCATGGAAAATCAGAGTGCAGAGGCTTGCAGCAGGGACCTGAGCCATGTGCTTCAGCTGGCAAGGAAAAGAGGGGAGTGAAGAGGACATGAATGAGCTTGATTGAAGCAGATTAAAATGGAAGGGGAAAATGAAACACAGAAGAAAGGTAGCAGAGACACTGGCTTTATGGTTGGGCAGGGAGTAGGGATTTGGTAGACAATTTGTTTTACTACAGACTTCCCAAACAACTCTAGCCAAGTCATCCCACCAGTTTGAACATTAGTTTCTCTTCTGCAGAAAGTTTCTGAGAGAGGAACTGTCACAAAATGTCATGTGCCGTGGAGAGTATAAAAGAGAATGTCAACCACCTTCTAAGCAATAAAAAACAGGCTGAACAACATCCAGAAAAAATAAAAGCTGAACAGTCTCAACGAAGTCACAGTTCATGGAGGAAAGCAAACAGAAACAGATTGTCAGGGAGTTGAATCCATTTCTGCTTGTCTCCATGATGGATCTATACACAATATATGCAGTTACTATACTTTTAGGAAGCTCTTTTAGCTCATTTGTTGGCATCAGCATCGCAGGGCTTATCCCCAACAGGCAAATGTGGCGCTATCTCATGTCCCACAGCATCAGAGAAGGACAAGGGCTTTCTGCTGAAATAGTGTTTTCCTTTCCCTGCTGTCATTCTCCTCCCACCAGGGGTTTTCTGTGAATCATTGTTTTGCACCCTGAGTTCTACTGATGTGGCTGAAAGCAGAGACTTTAATTTAGGTAAAGTGGAGAAGACCTCTTGGATATGGATGCTGCCAAAGTGATTTGTGATTAGGTAAATATAGCCCTGGAAGCCTCTCAGTCACTGAGTGCTATCACAGGAAGCCACAGAACAAAATGTCTTTCCTTTGAGTGAAACCTTTTTAAAGCACCTGGTCTCTTTCCTTGCCTCTCCCATTAAAGACTGTTTCTAAACCTGATTCCTCTAATGGCTAGAAGCTTTCTTTTAATTTCTAGGGTAAATTCCTTTATGGTCAGTTTAGACTTAGTTGTTCTTGGGATGTCCTTCAGCTGTAATAATCTTCTGATTTTCACACTCCAATAGATTTATAGAGAAGAAATCTAGCCACTCTCATCCTTCACTTTCCTGGCTGTAAGAGCCAGTCTCTCTTAGTTTCCCTACATAGGCTAAGAACCTCTCTGGCCCTGGTATCATGTGCTCACTGTTCTCTTCACCTGTTCCCATTGAAGCTCATATTTCTAGAAAGCGGGCAGCAAGAACTGTACTCCATTTTTCAGATGAGAGCTCTCCTGAGTCCTGCTTACCACTAACCACTCCTCCTTCTCTTTCTGGGTACGTTGTAGGGTATTATATGTCTTCACACACTTGAAACACTTTGGGGCTCACACTCACTGTGCAATGACAGTGTAGTGTATTATTAAGTGCAAGTTTTTGTTGTTCTCCAGCATTTCCAGCTGTTGAGCCATAACAGTGTTGCTGTTACAGATGCTGGTACATTTCTGCATATTAAAGCTAAGGCAACAGGAAAGTCAGCTACTGAATTCCACTCTTCCCAACTGACACTTTCCCCTTCTGAACAACCTGTCTTTGTCTCCCCATCAGCCAGCTCTTTATCTACCTTCTAACTTTTTCATAACTTCTATTTTAGCTATTAATTTCACTTATGGCACCGTGTCAAGTACTTTATTGTAGTCTGGGCAGATAAGATCTCTATCATTTCCCCAATCCAAAATAGTTGTTTTATCAAAGAGAAATATCGAGTTATTCTGGCATGCTCTGCCTTTGACAAACTAATATTGCATTGTTCCTCACTGTTCATTTGTCTCCATGGGGTTTTTTTTATTATTCCCTCCTATAGATTGGCTCTAAAGCTGTAGGCACTATGGCGGTCAGAAGAATGGGTCTGCATTTCCCTAGATTACACCCTTTTCCTTTTCTTAGAGATAACAGAACCACTGCATCTGTTATTCTGCAGTCAGACAGTGCCACCACCAACTTGACAGATTAATTAAAAATCCACCCTGTAAGATTTGCCATTTCATATGCCAGCTATCTCAATATTCTGAGATATTCTCATCCCTGTGACTGGAGCTGATCAAGATGCTTATGTTCCTGTTTCATCTCAAATGCAGTCATTTCCTTTTCTGCACACACATTTGCCCCATATTCTCCTTTGTCAGAATTACTGAAAATTGAAGTGTTACTCATTTAATTCGTATTGTCCTTAGGTCACACCTATGATCCCCTCATTACTTTCCCCAAGCATGCACAGGTCCTTTCCACATCATGTCACAGAAGAATTATTTATTGTTTCTTTTACTTGCCTTCACGGGATGTGTCTGAGGTTGGCCTTTAACCATTTTTAATTAACTTTTACTATTTTAACCCTTTTGCCCCCTAGCACACAGCAACCCTTGCAGTGACCTGCTTCTTACTTCTGGTGCAACCTGTGCTTCCTGAGCTACATCACTCTAAAGGACCACTGACAGAATCTGTTTGGAGTCAATATAAAATAGATGACACACGGACTTGCCTGGGTTTAACATCAGCCATGTCTTAAACTATTAAAAATTAAATGTGTTCAACAAGTGTGTGAAGATATGCCCTAAATCCTTCACTGAGATTTAAATGAAAGCATTTCTGCCCACGACTCAGTTGCTCTAGGTCAGGGAAAAAGAAGCATTTTTCTCTCCTTGCCTGTTCTACACGTTCACTTATTTTGTAGATTGTCTCTTTTGTATTTTTAGAAGTGGATGTTGCTAAGGCAACCAAACTAGCTGAACATTTTGTTTCCCTAAGAACAATACGTGTTTAAATATTCAGGCAATTTTCCATTGTTTGGCAGAAATGGTGAGATCAGTCAGATTATCCAGACCAGATGAGGGAAGTTTAGGTTGGCCTTCTCTTATATGTAAAAGCCTTCAGTGTGCTGACAGCCATCCAACAGCTCTGTCCAAGGAGGAGCAACACACAGCAGACACATAGACTACCCTCCTAAACAGGGGAAATGTTGTAGTTTATTTCCTTCTGTTACACTCCCCACAATAAGTTAAAGCATGTATATATTTCCAGGCAGATGAGTTACACTCACCCCTGTGTTGAGGCTGACACAGGGCCTGCTCCTGCTCTGAAAGCCCAGCTTCAGATAACCATAGTATCCTGCAGGTCAGAAGGGATAAAGAAAAGGTCTAGCCACTTTATCGCATCCTTCCCTCTTGCTGAATCCATGGCTTTCAGGAACATTTCAAGCATCTAGAAAAGATTTAGAATATTCCTCCTCTACAATATTCCAGCTGCTTGCTGTTACGCCCAGAACTGGGCTGGTGATGGGATCCTGCAAGTGACTCCCACCCACCTGTACAAAGTTCGCCAGCCAGGCTTTCTGGCTTACTTTGCACCAGAGCAGATTCCAAAGAGGCTGGCACAGCCCATCCCACTGGCTGATCTGTGATGGCAGGAATTCCCACATTGTAAGTGGTGTTGAGCAAAGTGCAGTGCTCCTGCCCTGTAAGAGAGCCAGAACCATGCACTGAGACTGAGATACCTTCAAGTCTGCTTCTGACATGAGTATTTTCTGGAGTGATCACTAAGTGTGCTTAGTTTCACTCTCCCCTCTGGCATTGTGAGATGGCTAAAGCTATAAAAACCTGAAGAACATATGATTCTGGCTTAAAAATGTTTTTCAAAGATGTGCCAAATACTATTATAATGCTGAAAACACCAGGAGGAGAAGGGGGAAGAGAAGAAACAAAAGAGATTAAAAGTGTGAAAAGCGGTGAGACGGCAAAAGGCATAGAGGTACAAAACCCATGGCAGAGTCAAGAAAGGGGATGATCCAGAAACAGGGAGCAGCCTGATACTAAAGCATGGAAGGTGTAGGGGAGAGTCACAGTGGGAAGTTAAGTGAGGAATACAGGAGTGAAGCTGTCAGTGACAGCAGAGACGCTGCACAGTGGAGCAGGCACTCCTCCACTGAGTGACACACAGCACACGCCTGACTGACGAGTGTTACTACGAGATGGAGCTACTGATCCTTTCCAATACCTAGCTCCAGAAATGTGCTACTCCTTCTCCCTTCTAAATATCTTTTCAGGAGACAGGAGCAACAGACAATTAACACTGGATTGCGAGTCATCCATCTGAAAAGAGAATTTCAGAAACCACTTGTTTTTCGTAATTTGGTAGTTTCTGTGTGTATATTTGTGCTTTTCTCTTTCTCTTTTTAAAAGGGAAGCACATCACCTAGAGCATTCAAATACTTTGGCCTAACAGCTAGTCAGTGCAAAGAGGGTTATGCTGTTCAAAGAACAATGGGAAAGTCTTCTGGTTTATCTAGGCCAGATCCAAGCATACTAAACAGTAATAGAAGTGTCCCAGGATTGCCAAAGATACTGGGTTGAAATGGCAGTGTCTAGTTTTCAGGAAACTAGCTGGTTCCTAGGATGATGGACAGCGAGGGAAAGTCTGAGTAACTAGAAAAGGCCATGAATCCTGGCTTAGCTTGGAATGCATGGGAACCATAAAAGAGCCATACAAGTCATAGAACTCCTAGCCCTAAGAGTAGCTAGTCTGTTTGGCTGTTTTCCAACCCCATCATTCTTCTTGAAAGACAAGAATAACAGGACAAGAAAGACAAGAAGACAAGATTAGATGTGGACCAGGGTGGATACACATCACATGCCATTAAATTGCTGCCAAAAGCATGGTTTGGGATGATTTCCATTGTGTCTCTCCTTTACAGCCCTCACTCTCCCTGCAGACTGGACTGCCTACCTGACTATCTCCTCAAGCCCAGGGCCTGCCCAAGCTGGAGGACCAGGAGGAGGGTCAAAGGCCAAAACAGCCTCATGGGTGAGAAAGCTCTTTAGTCAGAGACAAGGGTTAGCAGATGCTTAGAACTTGCCAAATAATGATGGAACTTTTGGCAGAATGGCAGAAAAGAGTCATTCAGAGTTCTAGGAATGGGGCAGATTGGTGCACCCCAGGCTCACAGTTAGAGAGGTTGGTGACAGCCATGACCCTTCACGCTGCAATACCTCTGACTGCAGAAAAAGGTGATAGTTTCAACTTTTGCCTCTGGTCTACTAAAGCTTTGGTGCAACCAGGGTATGGAGCACCTGAGTATAATGTTCTCCTGGGGCAGCAGTTGTAGGGAGTGAAGGAGGGGGAAAAAGAAGTGGAAATTACAGACTGGAGTGCACTGGGAAATGGTACCAAAGGGACAAGGAGCAGAGGGGAGATACAAGGTGTGCTTGCTCTCAGTGCAGCCTATTCTTGGAGCATCAGCAAACAACAAATCCTTTGTTTCATCCCTACTGACTCTTTAAATGTCAGTGTCTTTGCCCCTGCCAGGTGTTACCGATAAATAATTCTGTCACAATACATCATGTGCCCAAAAAGGGAAGACTGAGCTGAACAGGACAAAAACCCAGAAGGGATTATTTTAATTTAAGAAAGAGCACCTACTATGTAAGGAATCAACTACTTGCTCATCACAGACACTCTCAGGAGAAAGAAAGGGGAAGGTCCCCCAGCAGCACTGTTGGATCAGAGCTGACACACTGGTGCAGCTTCAGTGCCAGTTGTGCCAGACATCTGCAGTCAGTCTCTCTGGGGCAAGACCAGGAATCCCAGGGATGCTGCTGCACAGTTTATTGTACCTTTCACAGGACCTGGCCTAAACCAGGATTAGTTTCAAGACCCACACTGTCAGACATATTACTCATATCACTTTGAGTAAATCACTTGCCCTCCATCTGTCTCAGTTTCTTCACCTGTGAAACAGAACCTGATAGTGGCTTTGCAATGCATGACTGCTTTTCTGGCTCTGGCTTCTCCACCTGCTCTACAGCTGCTGGCACGGCAGTCTGCAGGTGGGTCTGCTTTCTGTAGCCTTAAAGGAGGTAGGTTTTGCTGTAAGAGAGCGTGGCTGTATGAATACATGAGCAGAGCAGTCAGCGCTACTGTTATTATTACAGACAGCAGTAGAGGCTGACACGGCTTCTCTGAAAATGTGATTATGGCCCAGAGAAGGCAGCTGGTGCAGACGTGCATGCCTACTACTTTCAAATCCTATTTGTATTCATAAATGTGAACTCACTGCGAGGTGATTTACTCCTACCTTTCAGTTAGCCAGGTAAAATACCCTCTCTGAATATCACATAAAAATATCTGAACAGTTCTTTTGTGACCATTCCCCAGTGTAGCCACCCCCTGATGAGGATCTGTGGCCTCTGCATGCACTGCAAATGCTCCATCTAATCCAGGAGAACCACCTTTGTCACACACAGCAGAAATGACACTTTGCATAAAGGAGCAACCAGAAACTGCGCTGAGGACAGACACTGTGTTGCACAGAGCAGTGAGCCTCCCAAACGACTTTTATTATCAGTTTTCCGAGGACAGCAATTTTATATTCAGTTGATACAAGAAACATAGCTGTGGGCTTAAGGGGTTGTATGGATGAGATTACTTCTTTCTCTTTTTTTACACACCTACTCTCCCAAGTAGTGTTCTTATTAAGCATTTAGGGAACAGGAGGAAGAGGCCCAGGAGAAGAGGGGATAAAACAGCAAAGCTGAAGGCAGATGCTAATGTTAGTCTTGTGAAGTAGCTAATCAGATTTTCTTTCTACACAGTAATTTGAATTGTGCCATGCAAAAGGAAGAAATTTAAAATAAAGCTGTGTTCCTGTTGTTCTCACCAACAGAGCAAGCTATTTGCAAACCACATTTTAAAAAATGTTGCACACTCAAACGCGAATGATAAGGTTTTCAAGAGTGAGCAAAAGGGAGGTTTGGATTTTACTCCAGATTTCACTAGTTCCTCGCTACTCGGACATAGTCCTGATTTCAATGCCATGAGTAAGAGGCGTTACATAACTATGCAAAATGCCAGAGATGTGAGAGTATGAATCCTGTCGGGGCTCAGGTATTAGACTTTGACTCTGAAAAAATTGCCATGATTTCCATAGCAAATCCACTGAGTCACGGAAATGTTAGGGATTATTCACACTGTGGGAGGAGCCAAGGAAATGCAGATCTGGAAGAAGAACTTTTGCACAAGCCAGCTTCTGCTTAAGTCAAGCAGAGAGCACTTTCTGGTCTATCTGCAAATAGCCTAAATGTCCTTTCAGCTAATTGCACACCATGAACAAACATTTTTACACACCCTGCCCCCTCTATCTTAGGTACCTCTGTACAAGGATGCCATTGGTATCATCCCATATTCAGACAGCTTGGCTCTCCTGGAGCTTTCTCATACTACACAAATGCAAAGAATTGGCAGCATATTTATCTTTACATTGGTCAACCAGACTGGAACTTCTCGACAGCAGGCCCAGGGCTGAGAACACTGAGAGATGGCAGAGGAGGATCTCCATGAGTGAGAGGATATGTGAGGGGATCTCCACACAGGCTTGAACAAGAAGCTGTTTGCTTTGATTTCAGCGTGGTAATAATCTTCCAAATGGCATCTTAGGGCTCAGCTGCTGCAACACTGTTTTTGGAATCAAATTACTAGAAAGGTCAAAGTCATTAACATGTGCTTTAGGAAGAGGGAAAATACCAGGCAAAACCTGTAAGCTTTCCCTGCTGAAATATGTCCCCTGGACTAGCAGATGCTAGTATTTTCTTCCTTTCACTGTAGGCAGAAGGGTGTCCTCTCACCAAGGGAACAGAGAAGGAGGTCATTCTGCTTGGAGTTCTTTCAAAAATGTGCAAGGAGGCGGAGACTCTTGTGACTTTTTCATAATTTAAAAGGCACAAAACAGTGTTAGAGGGAGTGAATGAATAGATTATGTTCCTTTTGCCTGACACGCCCCTAACCTGTGCACTCTCTGTAGGGCCTCTTTGGCACTGTAGGGCATGGTTGTCCAAGTGTTAAAAATGTATGTATTTTTTATTGCTCCTACATCCAGCAGGAGCAAATGACTGTGGAGTTTGTGCTACAGCCAAAGGACAGGACCTAGGAAGAGAATTTTGCTCATGCCTTCATTACATGTGTCGAGGCATAAGCATAATAATGATTACACTACAGTTCTTCTTCAACAAGAAGTGTTAAAAAAGAAGAAAATAAAAAAAAGGCAGACAAAGACTTCCACAATGTTGGAGCTACAGCTTTGCCTTTCTTGTTTACCAGACACCTCTGTGAGGCCACCTGAAGACACCTCATGCCTCAGCATTGCATTAATCATCAAGGTAGCTGGCAGATCAGGGAAATATATCTTTCTTTTGAAAACATTCAAAGAAAAGTTAACACATGTGTTGAGAAACAGTGTAGAGTTCCTAATGGAGGCTTATTTTGGATGCATCATACTTACTTTGCCTCTTTGAGCTGGGCCTCACTAATTAAAAGCCAATCGTACATTCTCCAAAATATGGCAAAGACAACACTGAACACAAGGAGGAGACTGTGCTCAGTCTGTGTTCTCTGCCCTAAATTTTAACATTTATCAAGACAAACAGTGTACATACAGGCCTCTCTCCCACTGATGGATTCCACCATCTCTTCCCGTGAAAGTAAGCTGCCTCTACATTCCATACCCCAGTGGTGCTTTCATATTGTCCTCCATACCCCAGAGGGATAAGAGGATTCACCTTGATATGACAGTGCTAGTGTCTCTAAAGTAATTTGGCCCATGAAAAATCATCTTTCTAATCCTTGAGAATGTCATGTGTATTAGCTGCAGCCTTTCTGGTATGAATTCTCCAGAGTGGATTCAATTTCACACAAGTCCTAGCAAGACAGACCATGCTAGGCTAGGAATTCATACCCTTCACAGCCTTTAATCTTCAGAGAGACAAGCAACCACTGCTTTCCCCATAGCATCCACCTTTAAACCAATATATAATTTTTCCTTCCTGGAGAAGGGAGGTTCGATTTGGGAATTTGGGGGTCAAATGCTTTAAACTGTCTTGCCCTATATCTCCCTTTCATATTTGAACATGTTTATGTACAACACTGCTTGTTCACATATAGTCTTCACCTTCACCTGCAACATTAAGTTAAGCTTTTCCACAGCATTTTTCCTCATCCATTTCCCCTTGACCCACAAAATCCTGTCACCTGAGTTTAATGAGCCATTGAACTTTGCTTAGGTTCAGGCTGTTAGCCGCTGTGTTCAAAACTGTTAGTCTTCCTGTGCTTTCCCATAACTTCCCTTGGGCTGCAAATTCTTGGCCAGCTACCTACTCATGAATTCTACATCAGAAATGACCCCTCACCAAGACAGTACATACCAGGCTTAAACCCACCTCTGTGCAGTCTGATGGACAGGCAATATTTGCAGTATTTCTATGGAGACAAGCAGAACAGGTTCCAGCTACCCAGAAGAGAATGTATCCCCGGGGTGCTGCAGGGACCAGGGAGGTGCTCACGGAAGCCCTCCAGCCTCACCTGAGTGAGCACCGAAGGACACGCTCCACTACAGCTGGGCACACGTGTATTTGTGTGGCCTAGCTGAACCTGGCCCAAGATCATGAACAGCAAAAATGTCTCTCTCATGCCTTTTACTCTTCTGAGAGTTCACGTTTTCTGTATGCTTTGCATGCTCCTTGTTTCATTTGCAACATGATTATTCTTACACTTACTGCAGACCACTGTGGCACAGTCTGTTTTTTTCTTTTTTTTTATTACACCTTTGCATTGTTGCAGTGGTTAAAATACTGCTACTGCAATCAAGTATTTTGGTTAACAGCTGAATAAGTGCTTGAAGACATGAATAATTACCCTAATTTACTCTATTAACCCCACACAAAATTTAAAGACTCTTGCAAGCACCCCCACTGGAGAAAATATGTGGGAAACAGAAAATATTAGGGAAGATATTGCTCTGTGCTCAGGAAAGACAATTCAGGAAGTTTGTATAGAGGTCACATTTAGTTTGCTTTTAATGTTTTGGAAGGGGAGAATCTTTCAAACTTTCAGAAGTGGGTATCTGACTCAGAACAGAGTCTCCTTGACTCCACTTTCTCCAATGGAGACCCCTCACTGTTTAGACTTGGACAGTTGTTTGGACCAGAGTGAAATAGCTGAAGTCATGACCTTGTTCTCACCTTTCCCCATTACCACCAATTTCTGTGACAGCTAGTACTTTTGGGGGCAATGGAAGGATTGTGTCCACCTGATGATGAGGTCAGGACTTGTCTTTGTGCAGGAATAGAGCAGATGTAGTGAAAACAGAAACCCTCTGCTCCTCTTTTCTTTCTGGGGACTTTGGCATCCAGCATATCCATGCAGCATTTCCTCAAGGAATGGAAAGAGCTCAGAATGAAAGAACTGGCCTCAGGCCAATCCTTGGTCCTTCAGGCAAACTTCTGAGATGCCCTATATGTGAAATGAATTGCAGACCTCTGCCTCTGAGGGAATTAGAGTTAATAGCTTAATGTTCTCAAAGAAAAGAAAAAAAAAAAAAAGTCATGCAGGCATTTTGAATCTCCTCACTGCTGGGCTGTGCATTTCCTTCTTAAAGCAGTTTCAGGAGAGATGGTTGTTAGGGAGAGGGAGTAGGATCCCATTTTGTATGCAGATTTCAGTGCTGAATTGAAGGTCTTACGGTCTCATGATGCCAGGGCAACACCAGCAGTATCTGGCCAGTCCTTTTGCAGTGATCATCAGATGACCTTGAGATTTACCCAACCAGGGCAGCAGTACAGTTTCTATAAATATTACATTTTCCAGGATTGTGTTTTCAGCTGTACCAGAGACAATCCTCGTGAAGAATTAATTCAGTTGGGCATACCCTCCATTCCTTCTCACCCCTTCTCTCTTCCCCCCGCACTAGCCCTCCCTTACTGTGGGTTGTAAAAAAAGCCTCCGAGATTTCTCTTTTAGCACTGACCTTCTGAGCTATCTAATGATGAAGATAGGAAGAGGCTGCAACCAGACAGTGGAAAAAAAAACCCCCTTTCGCTAGCAGGGAAATGTGTGAGTAATATACACACTGTTGGATGGTGGCCAAATCACTCTAGTAACGGCTGTTAGTTCCCCTTACCAAGAAAACGATCAAATGAGAAAGAGAAGCTGCAGTCGGGTGTCAGAAATGCTGAGTCGCAATGCGAGAGTGCCGCATCCGATGGAAATTTACCCAGGAGCCAGCGACCTTCACACGCTGGGAACGAGGACTGAGGGCTTGTAGGGATATCCTGCCCTCGCTCACACACTGCTGTGCTACCTCCACGTCACCACCCAGAAAGAGCACACCCTGGAAAAGCAGACCAGGAGATGAGCTCCACGACAGAGTGAGCTGCCAGGACAGGCTCCATGGCATGTGCTGCTCTACACAGGCTGCTGCTCTACACAGTGTGCAAGGATGTCTGGCCCCACAGCATTGACTAGTCCTCGGAGATTACTTGCCTCAGGTAATTAATTGCTGCTCATCTGGCCCCTCCCCTGCTGCTTTGGACACATGGTCTTGAAATAAGAAAGCTGGGTCCAGCTGACCCATACCTGGGGCTACCACAGCAGGAGGCAGCAGGCAGCAAAGGTGACTTCACAGCTCCCTGCTTTTGGGGCTGTGCCTTGGGTCAAGGAAGAGCTGAAGAGCTTTCCCAGCGGCTGCTTCAGTGCTTGCCCTGTAGCTGTTTTCACACGATTTCAGGCCCATGTTGGAAGCAGAATGCAGGAATACTCTGGCTTCACCCTTGTAAGAGGGTGTGAGGTTTGGGATACCACCAGAACCTCACATCCTCTCTCCCACATACTGAGGCATAATCAATAGCTTTGCCTGCAAGTTATCAGCCTCTTCCTGAGAGATGATGAGAAGTGGGGGAGGATGTGCAATAATGCCAAAGGACAAAGGATACAAGACAGTAAGTAAGCGTTGTAGCTGAAAACAGAGGACAACTACTTGCATCGAGCTAAAGATGGAAAAAAGAGAGAGGTAGCTAGTGCTGCAATGATGGGGATGCTGGCTAGATGGTGCTAGCACATACTCCTGTGCTTTTGTCATGAACTTGTACAACATTTTTATTGCGTTTCCTTTAGACAGAGATTTCATTTCCATTGCAAGAGCTGGAGATACTACTGTCTGCTGATGGTATTGCTAATAGAAAGCTGGCAGTCCCCAGCGGACTTCTTGTCCCTGTCAAAGATGAAGGGCTTCTGGAATATGAGAAAGATTGCTCTCTTCGCAGCACAGGGGAATGATAAGCAGCCGTCTCAACCCAGTACTCCTGTGTTGGCTAAACATGACACAAAATATGATATCCGCCTGACGTCATCCCTGAAGTCACCCCTTCTCGCGCTGTGCTGCAGAAACTCCTTCTTAATCCCCTGGACTATACTGGATTAGGCTCTCCTGGCTGTGCTAATAGAGCCGGTTCCAGTCACCAAGGCAACAGCAGACTCCTCAGCCCCCGCAAGGAGCGTATCCACGTGGTGACGTGAAGATCCTGGCTCCAGCACACCCAGTCCTGCAATTCACACACTTTTCATTTGTACATCGTGCTTTTTACTCGGCTGTATCCTGCTTGTGGCAGAGCATCTGTACGGCTCTTCAGAAGATCCAGGACCAGGTATGAGAGATCCTGTGCCTACTGCGGGGAAAACCAGTGGGCTTCTGGGACACCTGCTGGTGGACTGGTGCTTGACACACAAGGTCTTGAGAAGTTCAGGCCTGCACAAGGACTATTTCCAAACTCCAGAGCTTGGACTAAATGTCTCCTAGTTCTCTTAGTGAATATCTGTGATGAATAATGCAGACTGGGGGTAAATCAGATCTTGAATATAGGTTCAGACCTAAAACAAACTACCTATATATTATGGTTTACACAGAGCCCAGCTACCACTAGAGGGAACAGAAGGCCACAATGAATGACAAAATTACAAGATTGCTCTCTAAAGTGAATGCAGTCAATGAGAAAATACTAGCATTCTCCATTAGAACTGGAGATGAAATATAGACTTGTCCTGATCTGGTAAAAGGAGGAAGTGGAGACTGGAAAAGGAGAACAAGTAGGGGGTTTGTATCTTTGCCTGTCCTCCAAGCCCTACCACCAACTCCTCCTACAAGCAGAGGATTAAAAGCAGACACCTTACCTCCAAGTCTCCTTGAAGTTGATGATAGGAAATTAGGCAAAGCTACAGGCTAGGGCAACATATATTTAGTGGACAAGAAGATATCACCTTTTTTGTCTGCATCAAAAAGAGCTTACAAGCATCCCAAACCCTCTCTTTGCAATAAGCACATGTTGCACATGGAAGCAGAACCAGCTGGGTTTGCTGTCCTGGGCTTGCTCCTGGGTGCTCTGTGAACATATAGCTCTGCTCTGGGCTGCACTGTCCAGCCAGCCTTGTCATGCACAACAGTGGAAAAAGAAATAACCAATATCATCAGGTAGAAAGTGGAAATGAAATTTTTTCCAAGAGGTTAGAAATAACCTCAGCTTCAGCAGCCAGTTATCCAGAACTGAGAGAAATAGGAACTAACAATTCAGACTAAACAGTACAAATCCCTGCAAGTCCTTGCCTGTCCTCAGGGTTAGCAAGGAAAGGGCTTCACCAGTCCCTGCTGCTGACTGCTCCTTCAGAGCTGTTCACACTGCCATGGGTATCTTTTGGTATGTACTGGGACAAGTGCAGGGTGCCTTGCTGGGTACCCTGATTCCCAGCACTTCACAGCAGCTCTTCTGCTGGCTGATGGTGCAGAGCAGCCAGGAGCCAAAATGGATACAGGACCGAGCAGTCCTCACACAGTAATTCTCCCTAAAGTTTAAGGTCAGCTGAATAGTAGTGTGGGAAGGAATTGCACTCCTATTGCCTCTTGTGCCAGTTATTTCATCTTATGTTTTTGAGTCTTCCCTTTCCTAGCTTGTGGATTTATATGCCTTCATCCTCTGTTTTACTGTGTCAGAAAAACTGCACTGACTTCCAAAGACTTGCTCCTGATCCACACTGCTACAAGAAAGAGAAGAAGCAGGACTCCACACTACTGTTCCCAGGAACAAGTCCTGAAGGTATTTTGATCTGTGAAGCAGCTACAGGGAAATTTGTAGTAAAAACACTCCCATTACTGCCTTTTCTCCATATGACTCATCTTGATCCTGTTAACTGCTACTAATGTATTTCCTTAGCTTTGGGACAGAACTGTTTGGTCCTGCTTCCTTCTTATGCACAAGTTTTCCTCTAATTCCTGTTGGTACTACCCTGCCTGGCACAGAGTGAACCATTTCCCTCATTCACACAAGCAAATCCCATGCAGCCCTGTGCAGCAGGTACCAAGAACCTGCCAGTCACACTGCAGCGAGAAACTTAGTCCAGAGGCCTCCAGCTGAGCAGCAGCCAGAGCACAGCTCCAAAGCTAGCTCGTGTATGTGGTTCTTTTCTGGCCTCTCTTTTCTCCTGGAGGAAGAAGAAAACCTTGGCTTAAGTACAGCTACAGTCACCGTGGCTGCCTGGTGCAGAAATCAATGGAAGGGTGTGAAATCTAGTCCAGTCCCTGGGATGACACTTTTCAGGTGGGAAATTGCCTTTACCCTTTCCTCCCACCCTCAGGACCAGTCCAGCTAACCCTGTTGTCTGCCATGCACAGCAGCAAATTTCTTACCCAGCAGCAAGAATTTCACCCACAGACTGGCTTAGATGAGCACAAGTGTCACTGATGCACTTATGGCCTGTCTTCCTCTGTCTTCATCTGCAAATGTCAGTCTCACAGAGGTTCTGGGGCTGACTCACTTCAAGCACATACTCTGACCTCCTCATGACCTGCATGTCTGAGCAATTCTCCTAGGCCAGCTTTATTTCAGACCTTGGCTGTGGGCAGGAATGATGTGTCTGGGAAGAAAGCTCAACTCTTTTGTCATTGACAAGGAGGCCTCTGGGTATCCTTTGACTTAATGCTGCAGGGAAGATGGGCTGATGCCACAAAACACAGCAGTAGGAACAAGTCAGAGGACAGGGAAATGCCAGCCTGCAGTTTCAGATCTTTCATAGGGGCAGAATGCCTCTATTTGGATCCCAGTTTAGGCTTGGAATATGAACCATGAAAAACCAGCAGGATAGCTGAATCCCAGAGCTGGAATTGGGCTTCTCCCTAATTGTTTCAGACAGATGCTTCCGGATTTTTCCATGAGACTACACTATCCAAAGAAGAGCCTTATTGCTTCATCCCATGGAACTGTAGATTCTCTTATCAAATGTTATGTTCCAATTCTTGACCTGATCACCATGGGAAGCCTGTTTCTAAAACAAAAGGTGTTTTCACAGCACACAAGGCTAAGAAATGAGATTCTTCTGTATAGCAGTTTATTAGCACCTTAGAAAAATCTGGCCTGTCCAGACTTCAGTCATTTCTAGAAGGTTAGGTTTTGTAATACTTTGCCCCCTCATATGTCACTGGGAGCTTTGCTCTTGATTTCTGTGGGGTTAGGGTTTATTTTAAGGGCATTTCATCTTGTCAGTAACCAAAAGAACTTCATCCACTCTTTGCACATGGGCATAACCTAGCTGTTCAGGGAAATGCTATCTCTGTAGGACAACCATGGGCTGACAAGACGTCCACATGCATATAAAAATCACCATGTCAGGGCCCTAAGTTTTCCGAAAATTTTTGCCTCCAAGTGCTATGCAAATTAAGCAGTTCACCTTCGCTCCCCTCTGCTGGAAAATAGGCTGAATCAAGAGACAGCTTACAAACAGGACTTGACAAGTGTATAATTCTTTAGAACAATTAGGGCCCCAGCATGGGATAGGAGCTGCGCACTTCCCCACTCTTCCCTGTGTTCATGTCTTAACATCCACTTGAGAAGTTTGACTTTGCTCAACTAACAAAAAATGGTTGAAGCATTTGAATGAAGCAAAGGCCAAACAAGAAAGGAACTGTCTCACAAGTCAGCTCTGCAGCTGTTAAGCCAACCTTCTTTCCCTGCAGCCAGTCTGATGCAGGAAATCACACCTGACAAAAGGAAAAGTGAAACTGTGAAGCCATACATTATCTTAGCACAACCACACTTATGCAGGTAAGCCATGGGGAAGTAGGGAACCCATGCTTGAGATATGGAGGGAAACTTGCTGTATGCCCAAGGGCCACACGTCAAAATCCTGCACTTTAATATGTGCACTGCACAATATCTCTGTCAGTCTCTAATTTTGAAGGAATACATAAATATAAATCTAAATAGGGAGTGGGATATATTAATATATATGGTGTTTTACTAAATAAATAACTTTTTTCACACCTGTTACCTCAGGAGTATATCTTTACCTACAATGAGATAAGAGTTGTGGTGGCTGTCTGTTTGGAAGCTCCAATAAGAAGTGCTTCTGTCAGGCAGCTTTCTCCTCTCTCTGATGTTACAAAACCAAGGCTGCTGTGGACTGCAAGGTGGTGGTCGGTGAACCTCAACAAGCCATGAGATGGTTCAAGCGGTGTAGACTAGTGCTTAAGCATTAACAGACTTCAGTCAGAAGTACAGCAAAAGAGGATATCAGAGAGCAGCAAAACAAGATCCTGCCGCAAAGCTCCAATGAGGCACAGAATATGTCACATCTTCCATGGCAGATCCCTTTCCCTTCTTAGTCTTGGCAAATCCTGTCCCCTCTCCAAAAGACTTCTCTTTGCAAACAAACAACGGGGGTGAGGTTTACACAAGGGAAATTCTTGAGCATGAAATGCAGAATACAAAACACAACATCAGCCTGAAAAGTCCAGCAATCCATTATCATAAGCTTACATGAGCCACATTTTCCATGTTTCTAAAACACAACCAAAGTAGCTAACATCTCTTATGTGGCAGGAATCCAGAGAAAGAGGCAAGCCAAAGCAAGACTGGGCAGTCCTCCAGCAGAATGGGTTAGCTTCAAAAGCTGAAGTGCACTTAAAACTTTAAGGGGGAACAAGAGGCCAGCTTTAGATGTTGTTTTGACAACCATACATGGATTTCCAAGCTGATGAGAAGTTCTTCTTGTCAGATTGATACTCCACCATTAGGCTATAGTTTTGTACATATGAATGATGCCATTTAAGCAACAAGAGAAAGTTTCATCATTCCATTAAACAGCATGGCTGACACTCGCTATTTCCAGTATACTCTCTGCTCCACACACGGGGTACATTTCCCCCAGTAGAGTAACTGCTACTTACTTAGCAGGAGTCTAGGGCAGAAAGTAGAGAGCATTGCTTCTACCAATGAAGAGTGCTTGGGAAATTCTGAGTAGGATAGAATGTTACTAGCATCTTGCAAGAAGTGGCATAGACACTGTGACAGTCTCTGCTTTTGTGGAAGATAGCAGGGAGCTCATTTCTTGTCCCACCTGAAAACTATAATTTCCACCAGTGCTAGACCATCTTATATGAGGCTGCTGATCCACTTGGAATTGGCTGACTCCCTAGACACTCTCCTGGCCATATTGTTACTCCAGTCACTGATGGTTTTCTTGGGTAGAGCTAATTGGAACATGTTGTAAAATCAGATCAACTAATAGCCATCTTATAAGTATGGGGTTACTCTTTCTCACTGCTGTTTTGCCCTGCCTTGTTCATACAGATAACTGGTGGATGACATACAACAAGTGAGAAGAAAAAATAGGTCTTTAAAATCAAGATATTTTTCCTCTGAGCACACTCAGATGAAAGACAGGGTTTCAGAGGTCTTGTGGTGTTTTTAGGAGAGAGACAGGGAGAGACAAGTCATTTTAGGGAAGCTTTGTAAAGCCAAGTAATCTCAGCTTTAGTGATCTGCAGTGTGTAGGTTGCATTGAGCAGGATAAAGGGGAAAGGGGCTACAAGCCTGCTTATGTCAAGCAAGTGCAGAGAGAAGAGCTATTCACAACACAGAAACACTGTCGTGACGCTTAACCCTGCTCTGCTGACAGCCTCAGTGAAAAGAGCAAGAATTGATTCTGTTTGGAGACTGAACTCCTTCCTCTATCCAGGAGTGAATGTGAGGGAGTAGGAGCACTAGGAAAGAGGAGAGGAGTGGAAAACAAAAAAAATTGTTCTTCTCTTATTGAAATTGGCAGACAGCTCCCCTGGTGTCCTCACGTTGGCAAAGAGCCTCCCCTCCTCCTAAGCAGCTGCCCCTTGTTACAATGTATTAAAAACAAGATAACAAATCTATCCAGAAAAGACATTTACGTGGTGACTAAAATACGAAGAGTGCCCACATCAATACAAATCAGAATTTTGAACTGGCTATTCTTACTTCACAGGGTACATTGCCCAGAAGTTATTAAAGTAACCATGTGCAGAATTTATGTTATTTCTTTGGAAAGGTAAAGAGGAAAAAATACCAACCAGAGAATCTCGCTCAAACCCTAAACACTTCTCTTTAACCAGCTGTTGTATACACAGATGATTGTCCTTTTTTTGGGGTGCATTGCAAGGCAAATACTGAAGATTTCATCCAGGAAGAATCTCGGGATTTTTTCGTTATGGGAATACTAAAAGAAAATTTGTATTAGCAGTCTTTTCTGAAATACTGAGAAAAGATGGGATCCATCCCCATATACTACTGTACGCAGTCATACAAAAGATACTGAGTCCAGAAAGTCCCATGGAAAACTGTTCTGAAGTCTATACACACTGCAGGCTCCACAACATTTCAGAATGACCTGTTTATAAAGCAAAATACTAATGGCCCATAACAAAGTTAAAAGCCAACACTATAATGGGCCATGGGGGGGAAAAAAAAAAAGGAGAAATGAGAATTACTGGCAGTGTCCAAGGTCCCTGAAATAGCTGGGAGTTTGCTATGGAGTTTCCTAACTGTTAGCAGGTGAAAGAGAAGCAGGACTGGCAGCATGTGAGTCTGCATGGCATATGAAGTATTTGGGTATCAATTCCAGATTCAGATATATGGAAAACAAACCCCACTTTCAGGGATAAGACCTGCTGAAAGAGAGGATAAGACACGGACAAAATGGTAGCAGGAAAGAAAGATAGGAGGGAGAGAAGGCACAAAGAATGGGAATGGCTAAAAATAGGGAAAGAAATGGTGGTGAACTGTTGGGATTTTTAAAATGCCAGTTTTGTTATAAATGCAGTGCATGACGTTGATGACAGGTAAACCTAACCATGCTTTTCCTCAGCTCCCCATGCCTGTAAAATAGATACAACTTTTCTGTACCTCAAGATTCTTAAATGGAAAATGCTAGAAAGCTATAAAATATACAGAGTAAAAGAGCATCAATTAGGCATAAAAAGAAAAAGCCAACTCAGAAAATAATCACCAGTATCTGTGGAAAAATGTCATTTTGGGTGCCATAAAGAGCTGTGCCATTTATATTCTTAAAAGGAGGCATGGCTGAGAAAAGCAGTGCTCTCTTCATATTACCACTGAGGTCCCAGCAGACCTTCCTACTGAAAGAACAGACACTGTAAACAAATAAATGCTGATGTGATTGTGATAGTGATTGATGAAGGAAGATCAGAATCTCATTGTGTTCAGCACTGTGATCACCTAACAATCCTTACTCGAGAGCCTTGTATTTAGACTGTAAGCAAAAGACAGTAAAGGATAGAGTAAGCTGGTAAGAGATGTATATACACCAATGAAATAGCTTTTTCTATTTGGGTTTCATCTTGGTGAAAAGAGAAGTGATCCCATCATCCAGGCCTTGTGTTTATAGGAATCTGGATGTATCTGTTGTGTATGAAAGCAGCCAGGAGTTCTCTGGTGTAGAGGGCAGAGACTGTATCAGGGAATTTGCTGAGCAGTAACTATATGCAAATTATTACCTCTGCAGTGGATGACAGCAAAGAAGGAATTTAGGCAACATCCTCTCCAGGATTTTGCTGTTCCTCAGGGAATCTTCTAACTAAGTGAAGGGCACTTATGAGGTACATTATTTCATTATTTCTGCAGCTTGGGCACTCTTTGCCTGCAGCACTGCAGGGATCTTAGCATGCACCTTGGAATTTTGCCAGTCAGCTCGCTGGAGTACTGAAGCGAAGCAATAAAGCCAGTGCAGCAAAAATGCTGATTGTACTACAGTCTGGGAGAAATTCTCTTCGTATTCAACTCATGGCAAAGCCTATTACAACGTCATAAATCCTCTGGAGCAGCAGGAGAGGGACAAGGGAGAGAAGCCTGCTGTCTCTGCTTTTCCTGCACAGTCTATTCTCAGCACTGTGTGTCACGCTCTCCTTCATCACTCTCCATCACTTCTGCACAGTTCATGAAGATTCTGATATCTGGGTTTGCGGTGTTATGAGTTAGCAAAGGCCTTTTCCACCACAGTCCAAAGATCATAAAAGCCAGAGAGTTTCTTGCTGTCAAACCACATGTTTTTGCTCTGAGTAAACTTGATAGAATAGAGAGTCCCCATAGTGCCAATGTTCAAAACAATTTTCAGAGTACAACAGCACTTTAAATGGGGAAAAAATGACACATGGCTCTTGGAAGAAATAAAAGCATATGTAAATGTCAAATTCATTTAATGTCAGGAAATGATGTATCGAGAGAGATGGGTCCATAGCAGTTATTATAGCCACTGACAAAGAAATGGTTTTTTGTTTTTGGCTAAATAGTTGGTAGTTTTTTCCCCATCTTCTTTCACAATAGCACAAGACTGTGAGTTCACCTGTGAAAAGACAGAGAGCAAGAAGCAAGCAACAATAGTTAATAGCTGGAGAACATGGGTATTTGCTTGGGGTTGCAAGACATCAATTGTCAAACCCATAATGAGATAGTAACTTAACAACTGGGTTTACAGCATCAGGCCAGAAATACCAAAAATGAGCAGAAGGCCAAACAAGAATATGAAGAGACAAAGTGATTTGTTTAAGGATCCAGAGCAGTAGAGTGGCAGAGCTATCTTGAGCTATGACTAAACCCAGTGTGTCAAGATTTATTAACCCAGGATCCCGGGAATTACTAAACCAGCAACTCCCACTGAACTATTGATATTCTGAAGCTTAGGTTTAAATACACAATAATATTGTTGGAAGGATGATACAAAAAGGGTTTCAGGCAATTAGCATAGTTCTTTTACTGGGTGCAAGGTTGCCATCTGGAGAGCTGCAGCACTACTGGGCAAGGGACACTGAGAGTTTCACAGGCAACTGGTCTAACCCATTGCTGACATAAAAGAACACTGGTGCACTCTTTTTAATTGCTGGGTTTTGGATTCATCATAAAAATAATAAGGTGGGTGCTGGCAAATGTGTCTAATATAGGCTAGGAAAGAGCTTTCATTGCACGTGTGGCATGCGTCTGCATCCATGTTGCTAAGCATTCTAATGTCACAGAGACAGGGCATGCCTCCTAAAGTGAAAAATATACCATTTTCAATATAATGGTTTGAAGGTATAGCAATAAAGAGAGCTACAGAGCAAGGAGTGCTCAAGTAGCAGAGTACCAGCAGCTTTGATTCTGTTACCAAGTTCCTCTGGTCACAAAGATATTACTTTAGGGTTGTGTAACTTATGCTTTCTGTTTGCAGGTGGAAAAATGACAGGCTGTGCATTCTCCATCCTTGGAGATATTCAAGACTGGATAAAGCTGCGAACAGTCTGGTCAGATCTTCAGCCAACCCTGATGTGAACAAGGGGTTGACCCAGAAACCTCCGGGGGTGCCTTCCAACCTGAACTCTGCTGTGCCCATTGCAACATAAGGATGATGTAGTGTTGCTGCCCATGTGTAGTAGAATAGCAACTTCTGGCCTTTAGTTCCTGGCCAGAGACAAGTATTTGATGTCTGCTGAAGATGAACTCTTCTATTTTTCATGTTTCACCAGAAAGAGTCGCTGGGTATGGCTACAGAAGCAGCTCAATCCCATAGAGAAAGACTTATCCACAGGCATTTCCAGTTAGCTTAAATCATGAGCTCCTAAACCAATGAGTGCTGACACTTCGCATTCATGTCCACTATGAGGACAGAAAATGTAGCCAGGCATTTAAGTAATGAGCAGAAATTTCTTGTAATCTTGTCATATTCCCTTGAAGGTAGTCATGAAGTACAACAAAAACTATTCTCTACTGGCTGTCATGCCTCACCTTATGAATAACTCAAACATCCAACTTTAGTTCCAGAGACTTTTTAGAGTTCTGCTGATTCTTTTTTGTTCTTCCCATGTCTATCTTTTCATTTACTGGCAAATATTTTCTTTTCATTTATGCATATAAACCACATAATAACACCAAGGTTATGCACTCTCAGGCTACTCTTCCACAGACACGCAATCTTTTCTCATGATGAGCAATGGTTGTAAGTGTACTAAAGCTGAGAAGAGACACAGGGAGCATGCTGCCCTAATAACATTGTTGGAGCTGTCAATGCAATAAAATAACAATTACCTGACTGTGGTCTATTTGTTTAAGCAGACAGAATGACCACAGAGATTGGGTGTCAGATATTATTGCACTCTCCATATTCCAATTTTTTGTCTGTAACCCCAGATATTTCCCAGGGCAAGGCAACCTTCCAGTGATCTGTCAGAGCTGTCACCTCCACACAGCAGCAGAGCAGGAGTTGAACCTAATTAGCTGAACAAAGTAACAAGGATGACCTCCAGCCACCCCTGCTTAAAAGACAATGAAGCAAGATCTGTAAATGCCATGTAAAGAGGGACTTGGCAACAGCAGCTGCCACACTTGGAGAAAGTCTCTAAGCAAAGGTGAGGAACTTGTAGCATGAGAAGGCAGATCTGACCTAGCTTTCATCCACCTGGCTGAGACACCCACAGCAACAAAGACGGGGAGTTTTAGCAGCACGAACCAATGGCCACACAAACAGGCAGGGCCACCAGTGGCTCTCTACTCTGCAGTGCTGGCACAGGGGGATAAGTCCCAGAAAGAGGGGAAGAAGAGAGACATGCACAGAACAGCAGGGTCTCTTCTGAGGCTGAATAGACAGCCCTCAATTGGCACAACCACAGAAAGCCGAATTTATCATCCACCCACAGACTCTGGGACTGCCGGCTTGAGCACCCTCATTAGCAGCTTCAGCTCTCATAGGCAACAAAGAGGGCTGGCATGTAGGGAGGAAGGAGGGTGAAGCAGCCTGGGAGCTGGGAGGACACAAGGACAACAAGGCAGGGTGAGTCAAGGAACCAGTTCACCACCACAGGACCATGGTATTATCTCAGTGCAAATGCCGAGGAGCTACTTCTGGAGCAGGACAATCTGTCCTGTAATGACAGGGTTAATTTTAAATTGGCAGAGAGCTTCTGGGACTTTTTCACTTCCACTGTCAGATCTCTGAGGCTGGCAGTTGCTAATTAGAATAATATGAGGTGACAGTCACATGAGAAGTGATGGATGGCTGAGCGAGGCTGAAAATCCAGAAGGTCAGATCACAATGAATTATAGTGGCAGGGTGCAGAAGCCCCTTTCCCAGATCTTCTCTTCCTCTCTGCCTGCTTCTTCCCCCCACCATCTGCAGCATCTCAGAAGCAAAACAGTAAAGACAAATCATTCTCATGACTAGAATGCAAAACAGGTGAAGGGCACTGGGAGCTGGATTTCAGTGTCACTCCAGCTATCCAAATTCACAATGCACATACTCAAAAGGGACCGAGCAAGCATCTAATTTCATTTCCCACATGACATAGGCTGCCAGACAGCACCTGACTTTAGTGACTGTTAAAGCAAAATCATTATGAACTCTTAAGGTTTTATTTTGACACAGAGAAGCCTACACAAAGAAAGCACAAAGCTGGAATAAAACACCATGAGCTCTGAGGGCTCCTACTCAGCATTCACTTTGCATGGCCTGAAAGGTCATGCTGAGATAGGGTCCTTTGCAGGTAAAACTGAGATACGTTTAAGTCACATTCCCAGCTCTTTTTTTCCCTTATCTAGCTTAGAAAAAAACTGGCTTTGGTTCAGCCCATTCCCATGACCAGCAAGTGAATTACAGCTACTGCCATTCTCACGTAAAAGATCAGTTCAGCCATGACTTACCCCATAGGTCTGTGCAGAATTATTATGAGTGATTAGCTCAGATTTACCCCTCCATTTCACAGTGATGCTATGAACTGTTGGTCACAGACTATGGTGGAGAAAGCAATGTGAGCACTTTCTAATGATATCAAAATTCTCTGAAGGGGAAACCTGCTCCCCATCCACAATGGATGGTTTCCAAGACAAGCATCATAGCTGACTGATCTCTTAACACTGCTTAACCAGACACCTACAGTCACACCCCTGAAAAAGGATGGCCCATATTAAGCCCCAGGTCAGTATTCCATGGATTTTGAAAATGCTACAGTTGTCTTCTGTGGCCATTTCTAAAAGGTGTCCCATGGATTAAACTGAAATAAAAGTAACCGAGCCTTACATGGAAACAAGCTTCATGTTGGGCTTTAAAAATTAAAAATAGGACTCATGCCTCTGTTGCGTCTCTTCTCGGATTATGAAGAGTACCTCAATAATACTTCAATTGCTTTTTGTAACTTCTACTTTTAAATGTAACATTTTTCCTACCCATTTTATCACAACAGACTTCCTTGATGCTTCAAGAATTAGCTGAAGCTACACATTTTGAGGCCAAACTTAAAACAAGTTGAAAGAGGAAG
>VYZT01057674.1:151587-206905 GCA_013400735.1 Pomatostomus ruficeps | reverse complement strand
AATAATATATATATAATATATATTGCCAAATAACAATCTCAGAACTATCTTCAGTTGATATTCTTTACTTTTAGTCTTCCTTCTCCTCACTCTTTGCTTTTCTGACTGGCTTTGGTCTGATGTCTTGAATTGCAGGTGTCAGTTTAAAAGATGTTACAAGATAGCTTTCTTTAATGAGGTGTAGCATTCAGGTCTGATCCTGAGTACGCCTAAAGCAGCATATGTCTAAATTAGCCCTTGTTATTTAAGGCTGCAACAGCCACACTTTAAAAATGTTCACTTCCTTGCTAGTTTCATCCTGTGACATTTAGTATTTCAAATATTAGAAAACATTTTGCAAAGCTTAGGTGTTACTTGTGCAAGCCTGTGGTTTACATATTTATTCTGTTTACTTCTGCTGAGGAACTCTACATTGCTTATAACAATATCTCTGACCTGAGCCAGCTGACCTGGCTGGATCACCTTGAGGTTTTGGACCTGGAAGGGAACAATATTGAGGACATCAACCAGATGCAGTACCTGCAACTTTGTTGCAAGCTAAGCCACCTGACAGTGGAGGGCAACCTTATTTGCCTGAAGCCAAATGCAGAATCTGCAGAGGTGAGGACTTGCTTTGCACATATTGTGTTAATTTTTGGTGAGTGCTTTTTAACTGTGAGTTGGAAATGAGAAACATTTCTGCATGTCCCTATTGCATCAGTCTAAATGATGATGTGGGATGCATTCCCACCTTTAACTTCTGTTGGTTTTGTGGTCTCATCAGTATGGTCTCCAAGAAGTGAAACACAAGAGTGCTAGTAAAGACTGGGGCCTGTTTCCCAGCAATATAAGGAGAAACTTCTTTACTTGGAGTATGAGCACTGGAACAGGCTTCCCAGAGAGACTGTGGAGTCTCCTCCCCTGGAGATACTCAAAACCCATCTGGATGGGATCCTGTGCAACCTGCTCCAGGTGAACTTGCTTTAGCAGAGGGGTTGGGCTAGGTGATCTTATGAAGTCACTTCCAACCCCAGCCATTCTGTGAATTTGTCATTAGATACCTGTTTTTGAGGTTTTTGCATTTCCTTTAGAGGCTCTCCTGTCCAAAAGCAAGTGCTCCAAACCACCAGACTCAGAAGTTGAGCCCTCAGAAAAACAGTGCTTGAGGTAACTAGGAGAATCTATAAGGTTGGAACTGCTTTTTACCCTTTCCCCTGAAAGGTTAAAATCAAATGACCAGAAAGACCTTCAGAAAAAGCTGAAGAAACAAAATACAGTGATTCACCTCTTAGGTACTGAAATGATAGGATAATTTCTGCTGAGGTATTTTGTTGAAGGCATGAAAGAACCTCTGTGTCACAAAGATGAGAACACAGTAATACACGATCTAATTTGGGTTTCAGGGCACTCAACAAGCAAAGCAAGGGAGATCTAATTCTACATGAACAGCCTCAGATCTGTATTACTCTCTTTCTCTTGCTTCATAAAAAAAACATTGTTGGGATATTAAAACACCAATATATTGTCATCCAGGCCTTTTGGAAGGTCTATGGAAGCACACAGAGTTATGTAAAACAGGTCTCACTAGGGATGGTGCAATTCCCAATGGCACCATAAAGAGCTGATAATGCAGGGTTCAAAAATCAAACCTGATGCTGTTATCCCACTGTGACATATTCCATAGCTTTCCTATGTATTTTAAAGTAGTCATGCTCATGCTGTTGATTTGCCTAAAAGGTCAGGTTTGATATTTTTCCTGGATTGAGACTTGAAAACAGGTGCTAACACTGAAAATCATGCAGTAGACATGTATATTTTAAGTTTTGGCACTTCTTAGATATATGAGTTAATAGCATTTTTCAGATGTAATTGTTACCTTGATCATATTGCTCAGTAAAAGGGGCCATGGAAGGTAGCTCTTCAGCTATCATAATTTTCCTCTCTGGAATTCAAAAGAAAATATTGTATATTTGCCTTTCTGGTTTGAACTGGTGGAATTATACTTAAGGGACCACACTTGTAACTGCTTGCAACCAAAATGGTTTCTCTGTTTTGAAACATTTCTCCCCTATGGAAGACGCAATCATGAGAGTAAAAAACATATTCCTGCAGGAAGGAAGCACTCCCTGCTTGTGATGGACAAGGCATGCCTGCTTACTCTTTCTACTCCTACGGAGATAAATACAGCTACTGACACCTCCTATCATAGCTTCCTACCATGGAAATGGTGCAGTGTATCCTAAGAACACAGAAAGTTTGATTCTACTCCCTTGTCATTCCTCCTCAATGAAAGTGGGATTTTTGGAGGATTTGGCATCTTCAGTCCTTAAGTATACTTGTAATGGAGAAATGTCAGATTTCCCTTGGCATGTTTAGGTAAGGAATTCCATCCTTGGGATGCTCTGCCTGTTGTCACATAATGGAAGTACAAAGAGCAGTAGTATGTGGTGGGGTGCCCTCCTGCTCCTCTCCATTCAGGATGGCTGTCTCTACTCCTGTGCAAGCAGGTGCTAAGATCTGATTAATGAGAGATGCCTCGGCCTGAATTATGGTGCAAACCTTATGCCAAAGTCAGTAATACAGATATTTCACTGTAAATGTGAGGTAGAGAAATAGAAAGAAATAGAAAAGAGAGGAGAGAGGAAAGAAAAGAATATTGCCACCACCTATGGATCCAGTGGTATCCCTGTCGGTCCTTCTTCACCCTGGGCTTCTTTGGTGGTGGGGTCCCAAGGTCATTAAAAACTTTTCACTCTTTATTCATTTTAGCAAAAAAAAGGAATTAATGCTTATTGGCTGCACAGTTCTCTTATACTATTGGTTAAATGATTCTCTCTTGCCTCTAATGCTGATTAGTCCACATGCTTAGTCTTCCTTTTCTTTTAAGTCAGTGCTCATGATCTCCCCCTGTCGGAATTACCTTTTACCCAGTGGGAGCTGATTTCATCACAGTTGCTGGTTTGGCTTTCCCTGTGTCCTATAAATGCTGCATTTTTTTGTGTCCATTATCAGTGATACATTCTTCTTCCCAGCTTTGTTAACCTCCCCCTGAGATAACACCTGGACAATAGTACCACCGTTATCTTATCTACAGTCCAAGTTCCAGATGTCCACAGAGGAATATCTGGGGGGCCTTTGGTGGTCGTTGGTGGTCATAGATGCCATCTCTCCTGTAACTTGGGGTGATCTTTGTTTGACTGGTGATGTCTATGAGCAGTTGCTTCTTTGCGTAGCTTGCCACAGTGGGAATTTTTGTCCAGGTGCATTATCCAGGATGTGCCAAGGAGATCTCGCCTCACCCTGGAGTTGGTGCCATCCTGTCACTCCATTCTGTGCTTATCTCATGGCAAAGTCCTTCTGTGGCCTTAACAGTGTTTGAGACAGGCAACTGTGCTCTTTAAGTCCTTGCAGAAGTTGCATTCAAATGCTGGGCAGTATTTGCTGAGGGAGTCAGCACAGTGGTGTATTTTACACTGACTTGTAGCAGAGGCAGACTGAGTTCACTGTAGTCTCCCACCCAGTGTCTGTGTTGGGAAGATGCTTTGCCCTCAGGTGGTTACAAAGTGGGGCCTGCCCTTGGCTCCTGAGAGCTTCTCCATGGACTTTGTTGCTTTCTTGATTTCAATGAATGTTTGCGGTTTTTTGATGTATAGAAAAACCATATAGAAAAGCTTACTTTGCTGTGCCCTTGATGGCCAGCTCTAATTCCGCAAGCTCCTTTTTGTAGTCTAGCCCTTGCTAAAGGTCTGTAAAAGTTCTCCTATTTATTTACTTTTAATCTACAGAATGGTCCAGCTAAATTTACTGCTCTTTTTTCAGATGGCCTCTTTGCTCCCTGTAATTTGATTTTCAGATGAGCTCATCTTCCCCTGTTATCTAAACCAAGAGCAGCAATCCGATGATAAATTCTGCAGCTCTGTTGCTGTAATGTAACATGAGCATACCATGATTCTTCTCTCCAACAGGACATGGCTGGGAATTGGCTGTAGCTGAGAACAGTTGGCTCATTTTCTAAATTAAGATTAAAGACTTAGTTCGAGAAAATTAGTATCTGCCTCTTAACAACTCACACATTTTATTTGGTGAGTTCCCTCTGCCAGCATCAGTGCTGCACCGTGCAGAGGGAGGGAGCACCCAGCCTGCCAGGTCCCACAGGAAGATTTCTGTTTGTGACCACTCTGTATTGAATGAGGACTTGGCTTTGTGGGGGTTTCTAATATTGCATGCAATGTCCTGAGAAGCATAAGATTTGCCTGGGTGAAGCACTTGTTTGGCAGGTAGCTGTCCATTTGTATTCTGCTGCTAGCAGTGCTCTCCTGCTTCATACATTTTTTTTACTGTGTACCTAAAAACACAGCCCATGGAAATGCTCTTTCTTTTTCCATCGGCAGGTGTAGCAACACTCATAACATGTTTTTAAGTCTTTTTATCACCTGAGTATTGATGCAACTACCAGAGAATCACAAAAACAGGGAGACAGACTGGCTGAATGCTGAGGGTGCCCAGGCTTTCCAAGGGCATCAGTGGCCTTCTAAGCTTTTGCACATTATACATAATATAACAAAGACAAATGGCAAAGTCATTAGTGGATAAGCAACAAAGGAGCCTTTGGGTGAAGGCCATGTCTTTGCCCTGCTCAGGACATTTTCATGACCAATTCAAGTAGAAATTATTTGAGGAGCATTTCAGATTATATGACAGTCATACAAATTGAACAGTACTGTGCTACTGGAAGTCCACAGACTTTTAAATAAACTGACCCCTTTCTCAATTTCTCCAGGAACCAGATTATAATTACAGAGCAGAAGTAAAAAAACTCATTCCCCAGTTGAAGTATTTGGACAGAATACCAGCAAGCCAGACTGCTCTCCTGCTTTCCAAGAAGATGCATGAGGATTCTCTAATCATCAAGGAATCCATCAAGGAAGGTGGTTTAGCCAGAGACATTTCATGGTTAGGTATGGCAGGTTTCCTGTTGGGGTTCATTTTTCAGATTAAAGCCAACCTTTACTTATAGTGAAGGGACAAAGGGTGTTGTCTTCTTCACTTGGGAAGTAAGAAAGCTGGAATTCAGCAGGTAACAGTGCAGATTTAAATGGAAGTTGTCCTAAGATGGGCATCAAGATCAAAAAATGCAGATGACTTCTAGAGCATCAAGCAAATCCAGCAGTAGCTGGGAGTCTGTACTTAGGGCTCGTTCTGCAGGATGGGAAGAAGGAAAAGTTGGAAAGGAATGTTTCAACAACAGCTGCTCATGGCTCTTTCCATGGTAACAGTCAATCCCATGTAGCATGGATGCAGTAGGATTTCTTACTCCAATTTAATAATAGGAAAGGCAATTTGGTTACCAACCTTCAGTGGTAGCAACATCCCAGGAAGATTGCATGGTCTTGTAAGAAATCTCTTCCACTTTCTTTTTTACTGTGATTAAGTTCATTACATTCATTAGTAGAGAATAAATGGTTTGAAAGTAAATCTGTTGTCCCCTTGCCTGTAGCCTTGGTAACAGTTCAGATGTCCATGCTTTTACGTGTCATGCTACATGCACTTTACTACATGCTATTAAATATTGCAGAGTATTTCCTATAACTGCTCCTGTTGCTTCCCATTAGTGTGGGCAATGCAGTTGGCTTCCCAGCCCCCTCCCCAAGTTGTGGTTTGCCTGCCAACTGTAGTCCATTAAAAATTTAGTTTGTTTCAGAATAAGTACATACATTTGTCATTTATTTAATCCCTACGGGTCCAAATCATTAGTTGTAATAGTAGGCATGGTAGGGAAAAAATCCATTAAAATCTGATCCCTCAGTGATCCTGCTTTGGCAACATCACCTGAGGTTCAGAAAACCAGTTAACAAAGTTTGCTGACAGAAACAGGAGGGGCAGAGCACAAAATTGTGAATTAATGTAATTTCCTAGTGTAACCAGACTTACATTCTTGCCTTCAGCTCTAAACTGGTAAGTTTATAAGGTCAGGTTCAGACATCCTGGTACTTTTTTCTTTCCAGTAGCAACATTGGTTTGGGTACTTTTCACGTGCTGTGTATTTCATGGGTTCCTATTAAGAGCTGTGGCCAAGATATATTAAAGGTCCCTAACACTCAGCTTTTAAGGAAATGGCCCTATGATTACAGAGCTGGTGCCTCACTTTGGAGCTGGTGCCTCACTTTGGAGCTGGTAGATGCTCAACACTTCACAAAGCACGTCATTCATCTGGGCACTGAAATGAAATTCTCTCTCCTATGGGTTGTTGGCTGCACATGCTGCTCTTAGAGCTGTGCTGTGCTCCCAGGACAGCCAGCAGCTGGGCAGGTAAGAGGACAAGGCTCTGTCTGCCTTTGCTAGTTTATGTATAATTCTTCCTGCCCTGTAGCATTACAAAAACAGTTTTCACCTTTCATTCTGTGGTATGTAAGTATCTGTCTCTGGGGCAGTACTGGAAAAATCTATCACTGCCATTCCCAGATTTCTTTAGCTCCTGGTACACAGTTTCCCCTGTTTGACTGGTAGCTCTGGTAAGGTGTACATCACCACCTGCATTGTGCCAGGGCATTTAAGCAACATGTTTTAAGGCTAGGGGCCTAGGCTGTGCCTGTGGCAAGTCTGCAATGGTTCCTCTGTAGTCAGGTGGGCAGCAAACGAGAGGCAGCTTACACTTATCCTGGGCATGCAGGCAGGGAAACTAGCACAGCCCTGGATGCATCCAGGCTCACCTGTGGGACAGTCAGAGGTGGGTGGTGAGCACAGAGCAGTTCCTGACCCGTAACCCCAGAGGTCTGTCTCTGGTGCCCAGGAGCAGGAGAAGGGTGGGAAGGGATATCAGTTTACTTAGGGATCCCCAGATTCTGCCATGACTGTGCAGCACAGGAAGACCTCTGTCTCTAGGCTGGACCCATTCCAGCTTGTTTCTGGTAGCTGCAATTACATATTTTTCTGTCCCCTATAGCTCCAGGTGTGCAGCAGCAGTCACCATATTGGCAAGATACAGTGATGTGTGGTTTGAAGACTTGCACAACTGTGCTTACGCTAAGGAAATCTCTCTTCTAGATCCGTATCTTGGGGCAGTAGCAAAGCAGTCTGGATGCGACCCAAAACCCCCAACAACTTCCAGACCTGGAAATGCACAGTGGTCTGCTAATGCAGGGACATATAGTGATGCCAGCCTTTTGTATGGTAGCTGTCCTCTTCCAGATCCCACTTTTTTTCCTGATAAGCTGTTCACAGAGGATTACTCCAGTGATTTGACACATGGTAATGTATGTTTTTTAATCCTGTTCTTTCCCACACCTCCGCCTCCTTCTGAATGTTATCACTGATGAAAGCCAGGGTGCTTTGAATACCACCCACCCATGCCACTGCTAATCAGGTTCAGCATATGTTTTCTTCCATGAAACTCACCTGCTCTAGTGTAGGCTTTCCTTTATTTCCCCCTGCAGCAGAAGGTGCGAGTCACCTGGGCTGCCCACTCCTCAGCCCCTCGCCCCCATGCATTGTGTGCTGCTGTCCCTTTTCCCAGTCCCACACTGCAGTGGTGCTCCCCTGCTGGCACTGCCTTTCAGACCTCATCGCAGCTGTCCTGCCTGAGTAACATCCAGGCACATCCTGTTCAGCCACGGGAATGTGGTTCAAGGTAGTGCTCTGGAGAGGTGTGGTGGTGCACATTCACTCCCCACTGGATCGTGTGCTGCAGTCTCCTACTGCAGCAGCATCGCTGCTGTCAATGAGCACTTTGGTTTGGGTTTCCAGAGGTTGGTCCTTCAGCGAGAGGAGTCAGTTTCTTGATTTCACATCCCAATCTACAGGCTAGCCCAAAGCACAGGTCTGCCACTGCCCTTCTTGCCCTAGTCACTTGGACATACTACCCATCCTTCCCTGACTCCTGGAAACACCTTGATGGTGTCACTCCACCAGCCCACAGAGTGCAGATTAGATAGGAAGATGGCATTTGTTTCCAAGCCTTGTGGGCTGCTTTTCTCAGATGCCAGTCTCTCCTCAGTTCCTTGCCTATAGGTGGGACTCGGGATGATGGATTAGATGAAGCGATGCAGAGTCAACAGCTGAAGGCATGTTTGGAAATGTACATGGAAACCAAGTACAGCTTGTCAGGGAATGAGACCGTAATTTTACACGCACTTTTAGGCAGCTAACACTACTGATAGAGACAGTTTCACTCAATGTTCACTGCTTCTTCCTGAGCCTTTGCTGCCTTATCTCTTGTTAACCTGATTTTGATCAAGATCCAGCTGAAAAATAATCCAGCAGAACAAATAAAAAAGACCCCCAAAAATCATATTTTGCTTTAATCTGAATTAGTTCCCTGATCTGACTGACCATGTGTCCACACAAATGTTTGCACCAGCACAGCTAAGGAGGCAGGGCAGGAGCAGAAGGAGACAGATTCTGGTGGAAACAGAGAAACTGCCTCTTAGCAGCAGGGTCAGGCCATGCCTGCTGATACTGTAAACCTACACCATTAAATATTACATCCTCCTGTCTATGGGAAATTATATTGACTGGTTTCAAAGACAGCACCATTTTCTAAATGTTGTAGTAAAATGTTTTCTTTTTTCCTGTTTTTCTCAGGAGTCTGTCAAGTTATATGTGGGAACCCTGCCAAGGCGCTTCGTGCAAGGAGGCAAAAGCTAGGTGTATGTTTTTCTTGTATACCTCCTATTCCTACATGGTGACCCCCATAATCCTGGGACAGACTGAGCTCCCACTGTGGCTTGTGGCAGCTCACTCTCTTCTGTAACCCAACAACCCCCAACGTGCAGTTGCCTTTGAGGAGCTCAGAGGGTCTCCTGCCATGATGTTGCATGTGCCCATGATAGCAGCAGTGGACCATCAGCTGTAAGGGAACACGCGAAAATCACATATCAGCTGCTGGGGGCAGACTTCCTATCATCCTGAAATGAGCAAAGTACAAGGCAGGATTGTAAAATTGGATGGCATTTCTACAACAGCTATTAAGCAAAAGACTTTTTTCAGCAGTGTTTCTTTGATGTTGGCGTAAATAGTCAGTTTGCTAATACTGCAAGGTCGTTCCTATTGACTAAACAAACACAAAGCCAAAGTTTGTTCCTCTTGGCAGTGGGGTGGTACCCCAGCTCTGCAGGTCAGCCTGCTCATTTTAGCAGTAACTTAGTGAGAGGATACCCACGTGTGTGTAAAGGGGAGCAGCCTGGTTTGTCACGGTCAGCTTTTGTGGGCCCTGAGGTTCAGCACAGCACAGCACAGCTGCCCGTGTGTAGGTTTAAACAGGCTGGGGTAAATCTGGGAGATGCACAGGACACTGACTTAATGCTGACAACAGATGTTAAAGAACTGCAGGGAAAAAATATGTACCACCCTTGTCTTTCTGCTGCCACTGCATGCACAGGAAGCTTCTCTGAAACAAATTTGAACATTTTAGTGAATTATTGTGTGCTAAGAGCTAGGATGTGGAATGGAACTGTGGTCATATACTGAGTGATGCAGTTTCTGTGGTACTGGTCTTAAAATGCTTATATAGGTGCTATAGGCTTGTATCCAGTGAAATATAAATCAACAATTTTTTAACTACTACCCCGGGTTCCTTGGGTTGTAACAGCATATGACTGGGGTGTGGGACTGGTGAGGGATGATCTAAAAACTCAGAAATAACAGTGGACTTCGATGTATTCAAAAATCCACATCTAGAAAGGAGCCGTGGGGAGTTTACAGGGATATCAAGATAACTTCTCCCATTTCTGCAGCCACCTGCTGTGAGCCCTTTGAAACCGTGTGGTCTGAGGGCAGAAAACCTTTGTGACTCCGGAGAAGGAAGAGATCTGCACCAGGAAAAGGTGTCCCCCGACCTGAGAGCAGGGAGGGAGCAGCACAAGGGGTGAGACTGCCGGGGGAAATCTTGCCGTGCAATAAACGGTGCATTCATTTTCTGCTGCAAAAATAAAAGCAGGGCTTTGGCCACCTGGTGGTGGTTTCGAGGGATAGTCTCGGCCTCCTGCCTTCCTGTCCCTGCTTTGGGCAGCAATCCTGCCTGGAGCATCTGTGGGATGGCAAGGAAGAAGAATCCTCTACCTTCTCTCTGGAGCACAGGCAGGATGGGCTCGCTTCCCTAGCAAGGGCAAGGAAATGACTTTTCATAACTGGTGAGCCTTCTTGGCCCTGACAGTGTCTACCTTCAGACAGTAAAAGAGCTAAGAGGGGATGAGCTTCTCTGCAAGCAGCACATTGGCCTAAGCAAACAAAAGGCTGAAAGATATATACCACCTTGCTGAGATCTCATGGATCTCACAGACAGGTAATGGTTATTTTGGAAGTAAAAATGGTTTTATTTCTCTGAGCTTACTTCACTGGGTAGTATTTTAAATCTGCCCCACTTCACCTGATTAAGACACTTGAGATAATCAGACACAGGCATCTTAGGTGGCTGATCCAATTAAAATGATTTTTCATATCTCCTGGAAAGTGAAATAACAGTGGGTAACTAAATCCACTGCCTGGGTGTTTGCCTGAGTGGCCATGCCAAGCTGCACTTGACCAGCTGCATAAACCCACTCAAAAGCTAATTAAAGGTGTCATACTTTATGTTGTCCAGGTGCCTGCAAAGAGGTCAGCAAGAACAAACCAGCCCAGCATTGAAGGGGAATGAGGATGAAGACTGGAGCCTGACTGAGAGCTCAGAAGATAAGCTGAGGAAAGCCTGTGATGAGGTCCTCATTGAAAGCATTTCACTTGACCCTTCTTCCCACTCCAGTCTCTCCCACTCTTGCTCAGGTACTGGACCTAAACCCCTGGGGAATGGTTGGCATCGGGCAGTAACAGGTGCTGCTGTTTGTAGACGTGCATTTGTAACCCCAGTGTTTTATTAGATCTGGTGTCTGTGCTCCAGAGCTGCAATTGAAAAATGCCATTGCAGAGCCAGACCCTAAGCAATCCATTCCAGTTTTTAAGCAGGACGTTGTTGCCAGCTATGTTAACCATCAGTTGATATATTTCAACATGGATCTGTGGAATTAAGAGGAGCAAAGGTGATCTCACACTAGCTTAGCATCAAGTCTAGTAGAAGGACATGCCTCTGTCTTTTACCTTGTGTCATTAATTTATGACAGTGCCAGGTGAGTCTAAAATACTGTCATTCCTACTGAGCTGTATTTGAACCCAGTTGGCACTGATGTAAATAATGACTGAGCTAATGATTAAGGTTTAACTGAGCAACTGGGAATTCTGGAATGATATGCAACCAAAAGGATGCATTCAATAAAAAGTTTAAAAATGGAACATGCTCTTCTACTCAGAAACAAAGCCAGAGGCTTTTCTGAAATTGCATTTACATGAATGAAAGCAGAATTCCCATTCTTCACTACTTGTTGAATGTTGTCTTTAAGAATATTAAAAGTATTAATAATAGTTATTCCAAATACATATCAAATAGAGTACCTTACACAATTACAGCTTCAATCTTTTTTCTATTGTTAACAGTAACTTTTTTCTCAATAAATAAAAGCATGTGAGTCTTCATTTTACATTTCTTTCAAGGGCAAAAATGGATCTACTAAAATTTGGTAAATATAGTATATTTTGAAAAAAAAAAACCCAGAAATATCATTAAACTATTCAAAGCTTCTGTGTGTATTAACAGTACTATTAACAATATCTCCCTAAGAAGAACAAAAGCTATTTGGAAAAATCTAAAGGAATGGCCTATTTTCCAGTGATAGCAAAAGTCTTAAATTATGATCTCATGGTCTCTTTTTATTTAATCTGATCTTTTTCAGATTTTATATTATTTCTTTCCATTGAGTATGATGGTCTCACCATCTTTGTAGATTGAGAAGACAAATGTCACAAACATCTCACAGTGTACCATTGTCACGCCCTATAGCAGTGTGAAAGTGAATGGTTGGGCATGGATCTGTCCATCTTCTAACTAAATCTGCTGGGAGATGATGGAGTGGTTTCAAATCTAGAATTGTCTAAGGTGGCAGGGGGGACTGACCCGGATTCCAAATCACACGCAAAAGCGTGTCCCATACAGTGTGAGTTTCTCACAGTAGAACTTGTTGCTGGAAGCAATCCTTCTGACCAGAAAAGGACAAGTCATCTGAGCAAAGCCACTCTTACATAAAAATGTTTGCAGCATCAGATCCATATAAACTGCATTTTTTGGAAGGCATTGAATGTTATTTCGGGCTCTTGAGTCAGACATACCAGTCTCTCAGAGTGGCTATACTTAAAAACAAATATGAAGTTTAGATATTTTAAAAGCATATAGTATGATACAAACTGTTCCATGAAAACTTTTTATCAGCTTTACCTAGGCAGTAAAATACCTGCCCATCAATTGGGAGCCACAAAGATGAACTTTCTGGGCCTGAGTTTTGGTGGCACATTCTTTAGATTATGTTCCTGCCCTGGACCCTGCGCATCAGGCACTTAGGTGCAGTTGGTTCTCTTACTAGACAAGAGCAATTGGATCCCTGCTATTTATAGAATGCTTGGTTCTTTCAGTAGAAAGAACAATCAGATCCCTGCTATATATAGAATGGTTCTAAGCATGTGTGCATGCTTGTTATATTTATAAGCCAGCAACAAGTTCTTTCTTCTCTGTGTGTTGTACATATTACATGGAGAGAATTACATGGCTGAAACACAAACAGCCAGAAAGTAGCCATGCATGAAGTGCTATATTTTCCCCAGCAGTCAGGCACTTATTATGAGATTCAATGACCCCTGTCTCTGATTTAAAAAGTGGATCCACTCATCTGGGATTATTCCTATGCCTTGTGCTTCAGATCACTGGAAGGGGTCCTAAGGTATTTGGAACAAGTTGGTGCAAACACTGGCAGGGAATGATGCAGGTGTGATCCTGCCTGAGAACAGGAGCGGGGGGAGCTCGTGTGTCCCCCTTGAGCTCTGCTTGTGAGCTGTTCTATGCTTGGCAGTGCTGGCAGGGAGGCTGCCAGTGAACCCAAACCTACTATCAGAGGAAGCAATTCAACATGGCCAACACTGGGACACATCTGCCCACCCAACTCCATCACATAGCATCTCCAAAACCTTTCACTCCCTGGGTTAGTCATTTAGCAGTCAGATGAACTGGTAAATCACTGTGCTTTCCACGCTGTTTCAGGTTCATCACAGGCTCAGGAGGGCGCAGCATTCTCCAACACAAAATGTTATCTAATTCCATCCCCTCCAAAAAACCCTTCACCTGCCTCTGCAATGGATGTTGCAGCAAGACCCTGGAAAACAAGGAACCACAGAGGCCTAAAAATACCCAGCCAGGAGGAGGACAGACAGTGTACACAGCAGTGCCAGTCAAAGGCTCATCAAGAGAATTCAGCTCAGCCTCTGGACAAAGAACGTGCCCTCCTGGGCCTGCCCAGCACACCTACTGCCTCTGGATCCCAAGGGCAGCACCAGCCTGTTGGCTGCACCAGCAGGCAAGGGCCTATTCCAGGACCAGCAGCTGTTGGGTCATCAAGGATCAGGTACGTGCACTGCAGTGCATCTGGGGAAAATGGAAGGGACTTCACAGCAGGAAAAAGCAGACTTCTCTCAGGACTCCTGCTTGTTCTGTAAAAAGAATTCCTTTTATCTGTGCTGACATTTACCTTTGACTGTCTAAAGCTAAATGAAACATTTTCCCATGTTCCTTATATCTTGAGGGTTGTAAATTTTGTAATTTTTTTTTAATAATAGCCTAGAATTTTGCTGTGCTCTTACTGCTCCGTTCTCATGTTCCCCACCTAGAGCCAATGCTGTGTCTGTTGCAAAGCTCTTGTTGTAGCACTTGGTCAAGATTCTCCTCCAGTAAACCCCAGGACAAGTTCCTGACATCCCACTTGAGTTTTTTCCCTGACACAAATTCACGTTAGAATGAACTTTGGAAAATAAAGTAGGCATTAGAGAAGTGTCACATGCACTAAAACATGTTTATTTTTGAACCTCTTTGCTGTAAGTTTAGCATCATGTTGTTGCTTTCTTGAAGAAATCCAACTGAGGGCTTGTGACTTGACAGCTTGGGTTTGAAGTGAACAGAGTCACTTTGGAGTCAGCATGGGCAGAGAGCACGTGCCTTATGTGGGAAGCTCGTGTGCCTGGGGCTTCTCTCAAGCCTGGCAGCTTTTGGTTCAGTTTTCAGAGCTGGTGAGGAGAATGCAGATATCCAAATCCAGAGTGCAGTCTCACCACAGTGTTTTTCTCTCTTCCTCAGGCCCATCATGGATGAGAGCCCTTTTAGAGGGATCAACCACCAGCATCCAGCTGCCTGCTTATCCACAAAAGCCTTGCAGAGGTTTAGGCCAATGAATTCTGCTTGGTCCCTGACTACCAGGTCCATTCTGCAGTCATTGCCAAACAAATTCACTGCCACAAAAACATCTCAGAAGAGAAGTCCTCAGTCCTAGAAGATACCCAGTTTCCAGCATGTGTTGGAGCCATGTACACAGTGCAGCCATGAAGGATCAGTGCTATCTTGCAGCATCTTCTGCAAGCTAAACACAGAGCTGTGCAAATACAGCAGTTCAAACAAATGATGTGATTTGCCTCAATTCCAATTCAGGATACAGCTGGTCCAGAAATATTTTAAGAGCAACCACTGATCAACCAAGGAGCTAATGAACCTCTTATTACAGAAAAATGTGGTTATTTTTGCAACCTTTACGCACGAAAACAGAACAAATCCTATCGTACTTCCTCTCATCTACACCAGGCCCAGCTCTGTGAGTCAGGCAGGGACACTGAACAAAGCAGAGCATGGAGCCTGCTGTCTGTGGAGTGGGCTGGAGGAGGTGACCTACCAGCAGCCAGCAATGTGTCTTTTGCAGTCCTGGATGTTTAACATGTGAGGGCCAAAGCCAAGGGCTTGAGAGGAAGTGTTGACCAGAGCAGGTTCTAAGGGAAGGGTTCATGGCCTGGGGAAGAGCCCAGGAATGCTGGATGGTTTCAGAGCTTATGCCTCCACAGGAGCTCATCTCGTACACAGGCATTGGAGGTTCTTATAGGATGCATTGCTATGGGAGCAAATGCTGAACAAGTGGCTTATCCCAATATTAACATGTTTGTTTGCTCCATAGGTACCTGGAAGGATTTGTCTCCCTGAATAGACATTGCATTCCAGAGTTTCTCTAGCAGAGCTGACCTCTGTCACCAGCTGTCAGAGCATCCTCTGCATGTGCCTTCCACCTCCATCCCACTTCTAGCTTTTTCAGATCAAACAGACTTTCCAATTTATTACAATTGGATAATTTTAAGTGATGATGCAGCAAAGCAGGGAACTAAGGGAATAATCTCTTGTTTTCTCGATAGGGCATTTGCTTTATGTTTGGGTGAGATTCAAAACATCTGTTTTAATGACTACAGTCTGTGAGATGCTGTTCCAAATAACTGTGCCTTACAACTTTATTGATGTTGCAGTTTGAAATCAAGCGTCATCACATTTTTTCCAGTTTAAATTACTATGTTAGTTTATATTTTTAAATCAGTTTATAAAACAGTAATTACATGATGAGTTAATGAATTGGTTTATGTTTCCTTTCTGCTGGCCATCTTAACTAAGAGAAGCAGAATAATAGACAAAGCCCTGAAACTTCCTTTTGTCATGGTGCTCCTTGCACCACTTAATCTTACAAAATAGTCTGGAGCTTGAAGCAAGTTTTGAAGCCCAGCTTTGGTGTGTCCTAGCAGAAACCATGTATCAAAAATAATTTAAAACTATGTGGTATGTTATTCTATGCAATACTGTGGATGCAGGCAGGATTTCACCCAGCAACAGTGTGTGTGTCCTTAAATAGGCTCCTAAATTTGACTTTCTGCCTGTGTCACTGACCGTACTGTCAAAAAAAAAAAAAAAAAAAAAGCCGGCCTTGTAAAAGAAAGAAGACACTGACAGCAGTGACCCTTCTCTCCTTCTCTATATCCAGGGTCATACCAGGGGGTGATGGGTAGGACTGTCTTCTCCAGATATTCAGAGCCTTCTTCTCAATTGACATCTTTCATTTCAAAGGGGTGGAGGGGAAAAAAAGGATCAGTGGGTGTGTAGCTGGGTCTGGACATGAGCATCTGCAGAGACAAAACTCTGGGTACAGATCTGGAAAGTCTCTGTAAAGCATCTGTGGTCTCATCTCACAGCAAACTCCACTTAGCTCTGTATGTGCACAGAGCAAAAAGCTTCTCTGAGCTGGCAGAGAGGATGTGGAGAAATGGTCAGGAAAAAACAGCTCTGCCCTCATATGTGGGAAATCAGTGCCTGAGGGCTTCATCAAAACCATTTAACTCAAAGTTTCCTGTTGTACCTTCCCCTCAGGCACCCCAGTGGTAACTCTCAGGGGTGCAGACCATGCGTGACCATCCCCACCCCACCCCTCACGAAGCAGCTCTGTCCCACTGTTGGCCTAACCAAGGCAGTCACTTGCTGCAGAGTGGTGTGGTGTGTTCACAGGGGCAGGAGGAGGTGTCCACTCTGCCTACGGATCACCGGATCAGCTGGTGGCCCTTCACTTCCTCAGGTGCCTATTGGACGGGACGGACGTGTAAGACAGGCTGGATGCCATCTGCTCTTGTGTCTGCGGGGATTTGGTGCCCAGAACTGAGTGGCCAGGCTGTCATGTGCAGAGCGGCAGGGAGACTTGCTAAGAGAGCAAGTTTGTGATCACAGCCCAACCTGTTGGGATAGAAGGGCTGGTAGCTTCCTCTCTTCTCCTCTCTGCCAGCAGTGGGTGTGCCTCAGGGTTTCCCAGGTCTGCCATGCTGTTTGTCAAAGCAGTTTCCAGGATAAGGAAGATAAACAGGGCCACTGCTGTCTGCACAGCTATAACAGATCCACAGGGAAGATTATTGTCCTGGCTTAGCCTCTGCTTGTCCATCTTCCACCTTTTTCATCTAGAAAATGGAAAGGCCAGCCAGGGCTTTAATAGGCTAATTAGGAAATGTAAGGCATGATGGGCTATTTGTGAATTCAGTTCTCTTGGCCCAAAAGGGAAATATATGGGGAGTTTCATTGTGTGGGTTTTTTGTCACTGTTTCCTCTGTTAAAATCATGCATTGGTCCCTTAAATATAGACAAAGTCCTTTAATGAATGAGCTTATTCCCATCCCTGCCTTTGCAGACTCTTAATACTTGTCTCAGTAGAATCCTTGCTTCCCATTGGATGTGACCAGTTTCAGATGTACATTACCAGAGTCCATCCCCTCTTTCTTGTAATGGGCCAGGAGCTGCTGATGCCTTTAAGTATCTCACTGCCTTAATGGGATTTGCTGCTGGCTGCCAAATTGATGTCTAGTGTGTAAGCTGGAGAGAGGGGCGAAAACTGCTCCCCTCACCTATTAATAAATCAGCATTGCAGGGAAGAGTTTTCTGCTCAGAGCCAAGTCTCACCAGTACAGGCTGCTAAGGGAGGGGGTGGTTAGCTGGGAACAGCTGCCCTGCAGGGAGCTGCACTCAGAGCAAAGGGATTTGGCCCAAAGTGACGGTGCTGCGGCATTAGCAGGAGCATGATCCATCCAGGAGGCGTCTCAGCATCACTTTGCTGGTGTCCCATGAACAGCTCTGCTGGAGTGGCTGGTGGTGCCCTGCATACTGAAAGGCTCCACTCAGCTGGAACTTTAAAAAAAAACATGGGAGAAAGAAGTAGGAAGCTGTGTGCCAGCCAGTTATTTCAGTGACTAAAAATCATCCCTCGCCCTGAAGAGGAGCATCTCTGGGACAGCATCTCACCCAGACAAATGGGCTCTGACAAGCAAAGGTGACTCCTGCTCAGACTTGGATAGGGTTCTGCACCTTCCAGCTCCGCAGAGCCCAGCCAATTGTGGACACCTTAGCATTCCATTTGGGAACAGGCTGAAGGGGATGCTCTCCCTGTCCAGTGTCCCCATGGCAGCTGTGTGCAAGCCCAATATGCACAGGCCTCATGGCTGTCGTGTTTGTTGCCAAGGCCATGACTCTCATTGAAGGCCTGGGATTGCTTTGCACTTGGAACAAATTCATCTTCAGTAAAGAATGAAGATATTTTCTTTGACTGTCAAGGAGGAGAAAACCCAGGAGAAGTTCAGGAAGGAAAATCTCATACATATCTCTTCTTCAAAAACACACAAATAACAGGTCAACTCAGGATCATTTCCTACATGGTCCCTTGGCTTGTTCAGAGCCTGAGAGGCTTGGGCTCCTTGCCCTGGACAGTATCTGCACCCATAGTAGAACACAGGTACCTCTGGAGTATGATGAGTCAGATGGCTCATGCTCCAGTAGTGCCAGTCTCTCCCCTGATAAAACAGGTTTTGTGCTGGACTTAGATGTCTGCTTGGTACCATCTGATGCCAGGTGAGATGAATCCTGCCCTGAAATGGCTTTCTCATTACTCTGGAGAATCCTGGCCACGTTTTTATTGTGTCTTGTTCCTCTAAAATTACCCCAGGAGGTACTGGAAATGTCCTGGCTGAGACAAAGGATCAGCCTTGGAGAGTGGAGACAGCGTGTGAGCACTAGGGCAGCATACCTCAGTGCACTTGGCTCTCTGAGCCAGTCTGGGAAGCCTTTGGACCTTCCAGAGAGGCACAGGAAGAGGGCAGGTAGGGCAGGACGGCTGCAGGTCACCAAGGAGGGCTTGTCCTGGACTGAATTGAAGGTGCCAGAGCAGACCCTGAGCTGGAGGAGAGCTGGCCTGGTGCAGGTGCATCTGGGAGGGCAGATCTGCTGCCCTGTCCCCAGAAAAGGGGGATGTCTCTCCTCAAAGAGGAAGATTATGGCTGGACTTTTGGAAACCAGTTCAGCTAGCTGGGAGGTGACCTAAGTGATGGAAATCCTACCCTGGAGGTCTCTTGCTGTCACCAGAAATGAAACAACCTTTCTGTGACAGCCTTGATCCAGCCTTAGGGGCACTGGAGTAATTTCTAATCTCTGCCCTGGTTTCCTGCAGCCCAAGGACAAATCATGTGGTCTGAGGAGGTGTAGCATGGTCTTACAGAGGCAACAAGTGCAGGTGCTCGCTCTGACCCATCCCTCAAACAAGGCATCCTCGCCACATTGCCATCAGAAACCTCGTGGCTGCACATCCCCAGCTGGAGTTCAAGAGTGGTTGTGCTAAAATTAAGGTAGTAATTGAGATAATTTTTTAAGCTGCCAGGAGACGACAGCCTTGCAACAGGATCCTCCTGCATGGCACAACATAAACAGAAAACGTCAGATTACTGGGTGGAGAGTTGCAGTATCATTTATAGATACAAAACCTGTGCCTGAGGAACGGAGAGTGTGCAAATGCAACCAGGCAAGCGCCGCTTTAGCTGGGTTTGAAGAGCAAGAGGAATACCTTGGAATGGACGCTAGAGGGAAGAAGAGAGTCTCACAAGTGCAACTTTCAAAAGCAAAAATACTCGGAAACCAAACTCAAGCAGCTCCAGGGCGTAGAGGAGGCATTTGGCACTCAGTGGGCTCAACATTTTCTTTTTACCTATCCAGTATCCAGTGTGCTGGCCTCGTGTGGTGCCCCCAAATGCACTGTGCTGATGGTGGCTTGCTGTATCACATACCACTTTGAGATATTTGGAAATATTTTCTTAGGAAACCTGCAATGCCCACAAAGTGTAATGGAGAACATCCCAGACCCACCTTGGCACTGAAAAACTGTGGTGCTTTTGAGGTGTTATAGGGCATGTCCATATGATAATGCGGTGTGCAACCCCAGCATATTTTAAAGATATGATCTTTGTCACAGCCTATAGCTACAAGCTGCAAACAGGCTCAAAACTACGCATGGCTTGTGTTCCAGCTTGTCCTCCCTTGGTGACCAGGGACCTGTCATCTCTGGAACCCACCAGGGCAGGGAGAGCTTCCTCGGGGCCTGTGCTCCCCAATGCCGTTGGGCAAGTCCCTGCTGCCAGGTCTTCCAGCCTGAAACCAGCCATCTCCCAGCCCAGACCAGCTGTGTGAAAGCTCTCTGTCACTTCTCTCCCCTTTATCCCACCCTTGTCTCTTTTTCCCCTGTCGTGCTGGTTCTCACCGAGCTCTGCTACCACCTGCAAGCAATTGCAGGCACCCCGGTGCCTCCCTGGCAGGACGTCTCTGGAAGACTGGTGTGAGCTTGGCATGCTTTACATTTGTTACTTTTAGTCTCTCTTCCGTGGTTCCATCTGATCTTGGCCCTCTCCTGATGTCAGGACAGCACTGGGAGACCCTGACAGGTCACAAGGGCCAGTCGCAAGGCCTCAACATCCACCATCACTCAGCCCATGTAATTTCTGTCCCAGCCCTTTCCCCATGTGGAAGCTGGCAAAAATCAACACCCACATTCTTACTGCTGCTCTGTGGGCAGGGTCAGACCCTTCTTCTCCAACAGAGAGCATCAGCCCAGTCCCTTCTCCATCCCTGGGCCACTTTGCTGCTGCAGGCTCCTGTCACCAGCATCATGCACACCCCAGAGAACACCTAGAGCCGTGACAGGGGCCTGAAGGTGAGTACCACAGTACCTGCTCTCTCCTCTCCAGCCAAACACATCAGCCCTGACCAGCAGCACTGCCTGTAGGGACGGTGCTGAGCATGTGCTTTCTCCTGGTCATGCCCTGGGCCAATCAAGGCTGCCCAGACCAGGGCTGTGCTGGGCATGTGCTGACCAAGGGTACAGGCAAGTGTGGCTGCACCGTCTGCCATGTAAAGGAGACACAGAGATGTAAGGTTCAGGGGAGAAAGAAGAGGTGAAACTGCCATGGGAGGAAGCGGTGGAAGCCTTGGGGAGGTCTCTTTCAGGAGGAAGGCACTTGGCAAGCAGAGGAGGAAGCACACTCCAGCAGGCAGCACAGGGGAGATGGACATGCCAACAGCAAGGGTCAGGCTGGGAGCACCAGCAGTCCTGTCACAAGGAGGAGAGGCTTGTTCTGCTGGATCAGAGGTGGGGGTAGTAACAAGGCAGGGGGAATGGATCCCCCTCCAGCCCCCTCAAGAGTGGAGGGGCTAGAGCCGATCATGGTGTTCCCAGACCACCCAGCTGACTGCTATGTCTTGCCAAGGCAAGCACCTTCCAGGGTCTGGGTGTGGACCTGTCAGCCCTTACCAGAAAAATGCTGCACATCAGGAGCAATAGTCAGGATCCGGACAGGTCATCTTGTCCAGGAGAAGGGGATTTCCTGGGATTACTCACCAAATCTTCCCTCTTCAGAAGCTCAGTCCCAAAAGCTGCTAGAATCCTCCAAGGAATATCTTCTGCTGCCTCCCCAGGTGGGGCTTCACAGTGATAGCAAGGAGTTAAAAATATTTAGGGGTCTTGTAAGGTTAAAGCAACAAATATTTTTTCCCTTTGATTATCACTAACAAAAATAATTTTTAAGTAGGGAAAAAAGTCTTAAACTGTCTATTTTCCCTGATTTCTCCTATCCCTTTTATCTAGTGTCAGTTTTGGTGTTTTTGAAGAAGAAAATGAGAGGTATTACTTTTCCCTTTCAACTGCTGTTGCTCAATCCTGAATTTTTTTTTTTATTATGAACAATCCAGGGGAAGCAGGGATCCAAACACAAACCTGTGGATTAGATTAGTGTCATGTAAAAACAAATGAGAGGCCCTTGCTGCTGTGGGAAAATCAATTACCTTAAGATCAAGCAACTTTGCAAGTGATGTACAGAAGAAGAGATGGAAGGGGCTGCCATGTCGTGCTGGCATTTGGGAAGGTGGCCAAAAATGCAAGAGGGAGACTGTGTGTGTACACCTGTCTGTATGCATGTGTGTGTGTGTGCTCCCTGCCAGGTGCTAAGCCCTGGCAGGGGTGGCTCTGGCATCACTGTCACCCTGCCCTGACACAGAAGCAGAGGGCATGGGAGGGAGGTCCAACAAGAGCTGCAGGGTTGGTTCGAGATGCAGGAGTGTTACAGGCAGAATGGAAGTTTCGGACAAGGTCTGTCATGGACACCCTACCATTGAGTCACAAGGGTCAGAAAGGACCCCCTTGGTTTCTAAACTCCTTCTCAAAGAGGAATTTAGATCCAGTCCTAGTCCCAGACTTGGTCAATGGTTTATGTCTAAAGAATTAAATAGGTGTAATTGAGCCTTTATACAACTTTGTGCTACAGAATTAAGGATGGCTAACCAAATGCATTTATATGAATGAAATAAATGATTTATTTCAATCGATGATGATACTGATAATGATTAGACTAGAAACTTTAATCAGAATTGTTTACTACAAAATACATATAGTTTTAATTACTAGTATAGTACACCCTTTTTTATAAAATATTGAAACAATTATATTAAAGTTGGCAAAATAATGATTAAGTAGAGATTGATGTTACTCACCTATATCAATGACCATGGGAAAATCTCTTTTGCTCAGCCTTGAGGGGCATCCCCACTCAGGAGAGAAATCTCCACACAGACCCAAGAAGGGGGGGTGTTAGAAGACCCTTCCATTAAAAAGTGGGACTGAGTTTTTATAATATGAAGTGATTGATTGTCAGCCAAATGTTTGTAGGCCACCTGTGTCAGCTCTGCAGCCTTTAGCTCAGCACCATTAGATAAGTCATCAGTACTAGCACTTGTTGGTCTCTTTATCAGGAGCTTTGTCTGCCACCTCCTCACCAGTGCCAGTTTCTGTCAGGAAACATTGTTCTTCACATCCTCAGAATGTTTAACTTTGGGCTTGATGAGTCAGCCTCATCTCAGCATTCTTCAGCACCAAAAGCAGCCTGACCCCTCCTACTCCATTTACCACTGATAACGTGATGACTTCTGCAAATAGGGTAAAGTCTGAGCTGTTTTACCCCCACCTAGGCAGAGCATCTGGCTACAAGGAGGGCTTAGCCCTCCTGATGGGGTCCCTAGCTCAGCCACTTCCAATCCAGGGCCAGTGTGGAGATAGCGAAGAACTGCAAACACACTCCTCCTTCATTTGCAGATCTTGGCAAGTTTTTTTTCTCTTCCATGATGCTTGAGCCAGCACAGTCTCCCAGGGAGTCTCTGGCACAAAGACTGAGAGAATCCTTTCATTCTAGATCATAGAATGGTTTGTGTTGGAAGGGACTTTTAAGGATCACCTAGTTCCAACCCCATGCCATGGGCAGGGATGCCCCAGACAGTGTCCTACCCCAAGGCACATTCCCCATCTGCTCTGTCACAGCCTTTCCCTGCTCTGGGTCACTGCAGACAGAGGACATGAGGCCCAAGCAGCTCTGCAAATGTCAGCTTTGCTGCTTCCCTCTGTTCTGAGGTGTTGGTGCAGCAGGGAGCACCTCCAGGTTCCGTTCTGTTGTGAGGTCACCCCACACACCAGCAGTCATCCCACACATCAGCAGTCAAGCACTATTTCAGCCTCATGAGGAAGGCAGCAGAAGTCCTTTCCTGCCACCCATGGAGGTGTCACCCAGGCGAGCTCTTGAGCAGCAACATGGGTGCATGAGGCAGGGTCAGCCCTCCTGGCAGGGCTAATGGTTTATAAAGCATCAGGCCGGATTTCCATCTGGTGCCAGCTGGTGTTGTCTCCCCGATTTTCACCCAGACTAGCTTATATATGCTGGCTGCAGAGCTGGTCCTTCAATCTCCAAGCACAGTGCCTGTCTTGGCAAGGATCCTGGGGCGCTGGCAGGGTTTGGCTGGTTTATTTAACCAGTGCTGGGGCTGTTGTCTGCCACATGAAATTCATTCCTGTTCTGGATCACAGAGTTTGAACCATCTCCTGTTTCCAATGCTTCTGTCACAGCTTTGTTTGCAGTAGCACTGCCATCCAGCAGCTGCCTGTGCTGTGTGTCCAAGTGGGCCACCAGAGCTTAAGGGCGTCTCCCAGGCTCCCATGAGACCAGCAGGTGCTCGGCACCCATCTATATCTGTGTCCTGCTGACCTCTGGGAGGCACTGCTCCAAGCTCATGGCTCAAGTCTGGGAGTGTAGTGCTTTGGTCCTGACACATCAGCCCCATGTGTCTGGAGTTCCCCATCTCCTGCTCAGAGATATATTGATGCTTTTCACTGGAGCCACAAGCTTTTCACAATGGGATCAGGTTGGCTTGGGATGAGAGACCCAGGGATGAGCTAGAGTTCATCTAGGTGAGTAGGCAGGTGCCAATTCACCTGCTCTGAGAAAATTCATGATGCTGCCAGGGAGAAGGCAGTAGTAGACAGAAAATAAACACAGCTGAAAAGCAGGAGAGACGTAAGTGTAAGAGAGTATAAAAATGTCTCTGTTAGAGTATATTCCAACCCCTTAATCCTTTGTCCCTGGTCCTGCATCATCTCCCATTGTAGCCAGTGGCAGAGGCCCAGGGAAAAGCCATCAGAGCATAGGAACAAACAGGACAAGTAACATCTCTTCTTCACCTTGCCTCACCTCTGTGGCTACATGGCTGTTGCACAGGACAAGCAAACATCAAAATGGGCCCAAAATGCTCTCTGGCTCTCAGGAAAATCTGTAGCTCAGTGGCTGTGAATTTCATCAGTGAACTTAAATCTTTGCATTTAATACACAGCAGATATGGTTAGATTTTTCTCCATTAATTCTCCCAGGCTTTTTCCAGGGGTGTGGGCAGGGGTAGTATCCCCTCGACACTCCTTGTCCCCGCACTAGGGTGCAGCTGGTTCAATTGCCAACGGCTCCACATTTCCAAGGACTTATTGCCATTTTCCTTTCTAATATTGAAAGCCCAGAATAACAACTGCTACGAGGGGATATAGTGTTTGTTTTCCACGTGGAATAGAATTTAAGAGAGACTGTCATTGCTACTCATTCACAGACTGTTATCTGAATTTCCCTACTCTCCCTCATGCTGCTCCATGTCACCTCTTCCCTGCTCCATTTTTTCCCAGGAGCAGGCTCTCCCGGGCAGGGTTTGTCCCTAAGGCTTTTCTCTTGGGTTTACTGGGACACTTTGTGCTCCATCATTATCACTTGCTGCCCACTGCCCTGCGTCCTTCAAATTACAAAGCAAGCAGTAGGATTGTGCATGGAGAAGGGACTGGGGGGAGCATGCCAGGCTCCATCCCTCCGTAACCCACCCCTGGCCACTGTCAGCCTCTCCCCAGCATATCCATGCTCCTGAGTGGGCAGTGGGCACCCTGGAAGATGGGTGAGCCCCTAGTGCTGCACATGCAAATATTTGCACCCAAATTCCTTCTGGGGCTGTGGAGAGGAAGAGCTGTCCCCCAATGCCCTTGTCCACCTGGTGGGGACCTGCTGCAGTGCCGAGAGTCACTCTTGCCGTGGCTGAGCCCTGTGGCAGCCTGCCTTTTCCTTATTTGTTTTTCTCCCTTTGAGAGCTATTCTTTCCCTCCCATATGCTGTAATAATTACAAGTGATAACTTAGCAGCTGCTCTGCTATTCCGGGCTCAGCAGAGCCACGCGCCTCCGCCTTCCCTCCCTCCCATGGCTCTGGGTCAACGTCTTGGCTCCAGCAATCAGGGATTCCTGCAATTTTTGCCACTCAGGAGGATCTGGACTCTTTTCCCCTCCATTGCCATCTGTCTCCCACCCTCCTGCCCCAGCATCATGAAGGGGGATGGGACTGCAACATCCATCTGTTACCATGGAGAAAGCTGAGCCAGTGAAGGGACGCACCCTGCATCCTGGGTGAAGGCCAGCAGAGAGGGGGTGAAAGGGATTTTCTTGTGTATTTGATTTATTATCATGTGTCTGTTGTCACTCATGGGGTCTGCTGCAGGTAACAACCACCACCCTTGGTCACAATGGACCTTAGGAACCCCCTAAGCCCTCTTGCTGGAGAAGATGGTGGCCTTAGGACTGGCGTGGCAGATGGCACCATCAGAGATGGTGGACCAAGTCCATATCACTAAAATGAATGGTTTGCTGTCCTTCCTCCTGTGCAGGAGTGATGGTGGCTCCAAAGGGGTGATAGACCCCCAACAGCAGCCCTGGGGCCCAGGGCAGCACCCAGGCTTCCCATTTTGGGTGTGAAAGAGTTTGTTCTCCCTCTACAAGGGAATTTTGCCTCCAGTTTATCCACTTGCTGAAAGCCCAGCATGAAAATACATTAGGATGAGGTGTTTCTGCCTGCTCTCCACAAAGGAAATGCTGCATCTCTGAGCATTCCAGTCCTTCCCTGGTCAGCAAAGCTGCTGATGCTGGAAGTGCCTCTCCAGCACAGACAAAGATTCCCAGAAATGTGTCAAGACAGCCGGCTCCTGTCAATGGTAGCGAGAGACACGCGAGTCTGTGTCGGGCGGTCTCATCTCGCCTGCAAAAGGCTGCATTCTGCTTCCCAGGCACTGGAAATCTGACACCGTCCTTCTTGCTCCCGTGCAGTCCCAACTGGTCACTTCCCATATTCCAAAGGCAGCAGTCCCGGCACCTCTGGTTGCAGCAGGCTCGAAACTGTGATAAATCCCCACAGCAACCTGAGGCAAGTGCCTGCAGCATGGCCAGCGCCTGAATTCATTTTTGGCAAGCTGCAGTGCAGGCAGGGTGCCTGTTCTTCCTCCCTTGTGTGTACTGGGCTTCACTGACATAGTAAAATGCTGGGAATTAAAGACAGGATGTTACCTAAGGTTGGGATTTGCCTGAGCCATCAGCCCACAGTGGTCTTGGCTCTTCTCATGCTGCACACACACCTCATCTACACATGGCGATATGTATCACAGCAGGTGACATCTTCCCCTGCCACCTGCCAGCCTGTCCTTGTAGGCAGCAGATCCCACAGGATGCCTAGGGCAGTGGTGGATAATCTTCCCTGTGGTCCTCCCAAGCTTGTAAGTGGGAATAAAAATTGAAAGTGTGCAAGAAGCTGGGCTTTCCCAGGAATTTCACTTCCTAGGATGGGAATTCTGCTGCTGGCACCACTTCAAAGCAATGGTGGGCAAGGTCAGGGTCCACGGACAGGGCTTTTGTGCAGACACTTTTCACACAGCAGGGTGACCACAGAAAATGCATCCCTTGGCTTTTGGGTCACCAGCTGCAATGCTTTGCCTTGAATTGTGCTCCACCCAGAGGGCCTTTGGAAGAGGTGACGTGGTGCTTAGCTGGCTTTGATGCTTGGCAGCTGTGCAGGACCACCAGGCACAGGCTTCAGTGCTGGCACTGGTGGCACTGGGACACGCTGGAGGAAAGCTCACCAGGGGAAGCAGCACGTGCCTCGCTTGCACCTCCCACACAGGAGTAGGCAGGCCCAGGAAGAGGCGGCTTGAAAAGCCTGTGCCATCTCGTACAGGAGAGCTGGCAGTTCCATCTGGCTCTGCTTCGGAGGAGCTCTCCGAGGAGCTGCCAAGGGTAGCCGGAACGGGGCCTGTGGGTGGTGTGCCAGGAGCAGGAGAGGAGGAGGAGAATGAGAAGGAGGAGGAGTGGGTGGGATACACATGCCCCACACTGCCACGTTTCCCTTGCAGGGTGGTAATCCTTTATTAAAGCGACTACTCTGTCCCCAGAGAAGGATGGTGCATTTAGGGGCTCATGTGTGGCGTGATGCTGGTGCTCAGGTGCAGGGGAGGTGCTACTGCACAGTGACCCCACAGTGACCCGGGGACATGTCAGGCTTTGTGTGCTGGAGCTTCAGCCCACAAGTGCTCGAAGCCACCACGTGCATTTGCCGAGTGGCAAAGTCTCTTTGCAGCTCTGCTCATTGTCATGGGTCTCACACCTTGCTTTTGCTCTTCCAAAAGGCAGTTTTTCTTGAAGCTAGCAATGCGATAACAGAGTTCTCCTTGAAACAGGGCAGCCAGGGTATTTTTTAGGACAAAAACACATGGGGTTAGCACTGTGTTCCTCACTTCTCTGAGCCCAGGATATTGCGCAGCAAAATTACAGTCCTTATCTGCACCCAAGTTTTGCAGCAGTGTAACTGCAGCCATTTGGTTTTTGGTTTCTTCATTTCAATCTCTTTGATCATGTGCCATGATTAATCTGATCTCTACGAGGCGGGATGAGTAGGAGTCAGAAGAAAAATTGTAATCGTCTGTGCCTTTGGCATTCGGGAACGGAATAATTTTGTAGTCTCATCTCCACGCTGGTAGCTCTAGGAAAAGTCTCCATCCCTTCATCAGCTAGCAACACTGTTCAAGCCTAAGGGACACTGATATAAATGGAAATATTTGGAACTGGGTACCATCACTGTTCCTTGTTCCCTCATTTTTGCAGGCTGCAGCACCTCCATGATACAAACCACATGGTCAGTGACTGAAATACAGCTGGCAAAAATAAGCTCCAAACACAAAGATAAGTTCATTATAAGCTCCTTGCTGTTGTTTGCTCTTACCTACCTTATCATGATACCAGGCAGCTAATCCCTTGTGTTGTTTCCTTGCCTGAGTCAAACAAAACTCCAACTTTTGCTGGGCTGGGAGGAAGGGAGCAAGGGGAAAGGGCATAGGGAGGTGACATCATGCTGCCCAGCCCTATCCTGGCTCTCCTGACAGTTTTTCCTTGCCAGTTGCCACCAGTGCAGCACCGGCACTGGTTTTTGCTATCCTGACAGCTACACAGAGGTGTTTTCCCCTTTCTAGCCCAGAGTGTCCTTGCCCCCGCTGCAGAGCATTGCTTTAATTGTCTGCACCAGCCCTGGTGTCCATCACAGACCTTTGTGTTTTGAAAGACTTCCCTTTCCTAGGCAAAATGATCCAAATTCCTTTACCAGCACACCTCATCACTTTGCTCCCCATCTGATTGCGTAACTCTCTTTGAGCATTGCTTACTTTTATTGAAAAGCGTTACCAACACAGAGCAGAGATAACCATGTAAGGGACCTGTTTTAAACTATCCAACAAGGCGTGATTAACCCATATCGCAGATTATTATCAAAAGCACCTTTTCTATAGAAATTCTTCTTTTCCAATTGACTATTCCAGCAAAAACAATTCTCTCTGCCCTCCCTTTGTCCAAAGGATTATCCCATGTCATGTCATCCACACTTCTGTTGAATTTTTTTGCATTGGATTTTTTCCCTCCCCACACACCGTTAGGAAGTGAGCAAATCCTTTCCTAAGATCCAGCAGAGGTCACCAGGTGCTGGGGAAGTGGGAAGATCCTGAGACTGGAGGATCAGGGGCCCAAAAGGGCAATTTTTCTGCTCAAGAGGTCATGTTTCTGTCAATAGCACCAGGTTTAAAGAAAAGGCCTTGATGTGTTATCACTGTCCCCAAGTCCCCTCACAGACCCTGAGGGCTTCTTGGCTGTCCAAAGAAGAGGGAAACTCTCAGGTGCTTCTGTTCTGCTGTAATTATGGTGGGCAATTTAAAATCAGCCAAGAGCTGTATTGACAGTCTCATTTGGAATATAATGGACTAATGGTCCCTTCAATTTAATTGAGGATTTTTTCAAAGAGTTACAAATTAATCTGAATTAAGATGAGAGTGTATATGGAAAGACTTAATGTGGTTCCACTAATTTAGATTTGCAGTCTTGATTATTTTGGATTAATTTTCCAAGAGGACACATGACATTTTCATTGGTGTAAAGACCCATCAGAAATGTAGCAGGTGTTTTGGAAGTGAAATAGTTTTGCCTTTTAAGGGGTGCAACTCTTGCCAACACATCTTTTAAGAATCTGTCCTGATGCCTCCTTACGAGCAAGAATAAGCTATGGTAATGTAAAGGATCATGCTTCAATTTTACAGGTGTGTGTCTGCACCTATATATCTATATCTATATAATATGTGTGTGTCTGTGTCTGTGTCTATGTGAAAAAACAATGACTGGGAAATTTGTTCCACTTTAATTACTCCAACAGCTTTAAATCAGTGTAACATCTGAATGATAGCAAGGCTCAAAGCAGTGGCCAGAAGGTGATGACAGAAGCATCTGTCGTGGTTTATGACTTGGTTTTCCTCCTGTTTCTTCCCCTCTTCCTCCTCTCCAAGCTGCTCAGTACTCTCTGACTGCTCAGGATTGATGTTTCCATAGCAGAGGCAGTGGGAAGCGTTGGGAAACCTCTTCTCATCCCCATAACACACTTGACTGGGTTTAGCTTGGACAACCATGTTTCTGAAGTTCCCCCACTGCCCAGCTGGATCCCCCAGAAAAAAACTCTCCCAAGTCACTTCTCTTTGCAGGAGAAACTGCTCTGGAGCCCCCCATCCAGTGTAGCTGTTGGAACACTGCTTCAAAAGGTGGATAGTAATTGAGTCACCACACTCTGCTTTGCAAAAAGATCCTTAAGGTACAATGTTTGCTCTACTGTCCTTAACGCCGTTGATGATAATGGGTGGTTTTGGGAGCAGGCCAGGGCAGCCTCCGGCTCTCTGCACAGCAGGATGGGGGGAATCAAGCCACTTGTGGTGTTTGAGTTGTGGTACCACCCCAAAGATCAAACAGAAACCCCTGCTCCTTTGGGAATGTTGCTATCTCAGCACACACCGAAAGGTGATGAGGGGAGGCTGAAGACATTTGATTTGGAGAAGAGAGGCCAGAGCCCAGACCTCTGTTACACTTCTGCAATACACGGAAATCCAAGGGTGGCTGAGCCCGCCTGGCATCCCCCAGGAGATCAGCTGCAGAGTCAGGAGCTGAAGCCTGCTTTTCTGCACACAGTTCAGGTGCCTGCAGACACTTGCAGGTGCGTAGGAGTGAGCTCGTCCTGGAAAAGGGGGACCAGTGGACTTCAGATGGGAGAAGAGCCATGGCTTGCCACTGCTACCAAATCCTGACGCTCATGGAAAAGCAGCATCCAATCTGGTTTTCAAACACAGGGCAGTTCCTCTGCAAGAAAGGGAAAGAGAGAGGGCAGAAAGGAAAACTCCCTTTTAAGAAATGTTTGCTTTATGTAACCCTCCCACCTCGGGGTCTCAGGACTGAAAGGCAGGAAAAAAGGGCCTGTTGACCTGATGTTAACCTTCAGCTGTCAGGTATTCAGCTCCATGATCCTCACATGCCGCTGCTTAATCCAGGAGGAAAAAAGCACAAAGCCTGCCCAGAGCCTGTGCCATCTCATTAACATTTGGCTTAGGCAAGATTTCTATCCTGCACAGGGAGTGCAGCAGCTCCAGTTCAAACAGCTCTCCTCTGCTGTGGCCTTCCCAGGATGTCCAGGGACAGAGGTTTTCCACAGCTTCTGCAGTGCTGTGCTTTGGGGTTGGGATCGGGGTCCTTGAGCTGGCAAAATGTAATTCATGCAGAGACACTGGCATTTTTTGGCTTCATGAGAACTTGAAAAGACCTCTCTGTGAGGTTGTGAGGTCCTTCTCTGTGCCAGGGTGAGGTGGCTCCCAACAGGCACAAGACACAGACCCAACATGGATTTGGCTGGTGCCTGGCACCTCTTATTGGGGTTGGTGATCCCACAAAGCCATAACAGCCAGACTACATTTTCTGGCTTGATATCACATCCCCTATCCACATCATGTGTATTCAGAGGAAAGAAATGTCATAGGGATGGTTGAAGAAGACATAATATGGGAGGAACAAGGAGCCCATGGACATCCTGACCCACAGCCAGCCATCTACTGCCCCCAGGTACTGCAGCCTTCACTTGGTCAAACATGAAGACTCTGTGGTTGCCTGAGCTGGCACACATGGTTAAGCACATCTGAAGTTGGCAGGGAGACCTGCTGCCCTGGGGTTGGCATGGGGCTGGAAAAGGTTTCCCATCTGGGAGCTGGCAGGAGTGTGTTCCCATCTGACAAACGGGTGGGAGGAGGAAGGTGGGTGGTTTTATGCCACCTGATGTGAGCAGTGTGCTTTTGGTGGTGGAGGAACACGGCCATGGCCATGGTCTGAGTGGGATCACATGAGCTTGGAGATTGAGCTTGAACCGTGTGAGAGATGGATGATCCTTTGAAGGCATGGTGGGATTCTTCAGTGGGAGGACCTCAGTGTCTAAGTATAGCAAGTCACACTCTAGAAATAAGTTGGTTGAGGCTGTGGCTGAGTTTCTTTGATGTGGGCTGAGGACACACACTACAGGGAGAAATCACTCACAGTTCTGCTTTCCTGTTGATAAGCTGTAGGACAGCTCTGATCCTGGGACAAGGCTGGGATCCATGGGGTTGTTTAGCCATGAGGAAGTAGAAACTCCTGCACTAAGCCAGATCAAGGGTCTGAATTGCTGAGCATCCTGAGGCTTCAGGGAGCAGTAGGTGCTCCCAAGGGCATGTTGATTAGCACTCCCTCAATTCTCACCCCTTGTCATTGCCTCCAGGAGTGAGGTCTACATGGGCAGAGTGTGGCCTATATGTCCCCTCACCCTTTGCTACTAACACAGGTCAAGAGCACAGTCCTACAGGCTTCCTAAAAAGCATTTTTCTGCATTTATTAATCCAGATTATTTTTTCTCCATCAGCTGGTCTAGTCTTGTCTTGAACTCATGCAAATACTTACAGCTGACAGCATCCTTGGCCAAGGAGTTCACCAGGTCTGACCTCCACCACACGAGGACCTACATGCTTTGAAATTTTTTGCACTGGAAAGAGGCAGCAAGGCCAGTCCCTGCCAGCCTTCTTTGGGCCAAGCCTGACTTTGTAGCCCTCTACCATAACCTCTTCAGCCATGTATTTTCCAGTCTGAGAGGTCCTGGTGTGCACAAGTCCTTGCTTGCAGGTAGGCTCCTCCAGACCTTTGATCCTCCTTCATCCCCTTCTCCATGTGCCCTATTACGTTTTGGATTCAAGGCTTCAAAGAGGTGCCTTTTGGGGCACAGGTCAGCGCAGTGGCTTGGCAAGCATGCCTGCCCCACAGCTCTTGCTCCCTCCAGATGCTGCTGTTTCTTGGCCACAGGCTGTGCCAGCTTCTGTGATCCTGTGTGCTTAAGTAATTGGCAGTGCATACCATGCATAACCAGCTTGGAGGTTTTTGTGGGGTTTTTTTGATCCAGGGCCCTTTCTCCTCTGGAAGGGTAGAGGTGTCGTCTGGACGTTTTTATGAGTGTTGGGCTGTCTCCTGACTGCAAATCCATCCTCCCAGTGTGAAATCCGGTTAGTTTTCCTGCAGAGACCCCATGGTGTGTAAGGGAGTGTAGGTGAGAGCCTGGCATTGTCTGAGACCTGAAGGGAACACTTTGGGGGCTGTTCCAGCTCCTTTCCTTTGCTTTATCCAGGTAAAATGTATTTACATGATGACATAGAAAAGCAAAATAAGCAACTAAACCTCACTGCAGTCAATTCACCCCCAGCCTATTTCATGCTGATAAGACCATGATGGACTCAAATTGGAACTTCAAACTTCTTTGAAGGCATTCAGCCAATTACAAAGGTGAGAACCAGCTGCACAGTTTGGGTCCCAAGATGAACTTTGCTGTAGGTGAGGCTGTAATGTGAATTTGTCATGTGAATCTGTCTTGAGGAATAATAACTCTTTATATTTTTTTTATTGGTTTTTTTTGCTACAGTTTTTCCTTCCTCCTGGCCCCACCACAAATCTGCTCTCACTCTAATCTTTTCTTTGGCAGCTAAAACTATTATTTTTATTGTTTCAGGGCTTGGCTTCTTCCTGTTAGATCTCCTAATTGGATTTTTACTCTCTGATCCATTTAGTCTCTCCTGTACTTTCACTAAAACCCTTTAACCCTTCAGCACCAGTTTTGCTAACCAGTTTCATTGGAAGGTGCTCCTCTCCCTACACCATTCCGATTCACTTCCTCTCCCTAATTTGCAAGGGGACAGCTTTCCCAAGCCATGGGTGTCACCTCCACTGTACACAGTGACATCACCGTCTCCTTCACTCTGCAGGCTGCAAAGGCTCGTTGGATTTTAAGAATAACCAAAACAATCCATATCACCTTTTAAAAGGAGGTCTGAGGTCAATATAGAGCCAAAATCATCCAGAAATTATGACATTTCAGCTGTGGCTGGGAAAAGTCTGCTGCTTTGTCCAGATTCACCTCCCACCTGGACCAGGTGCCAGTCCTGTGTTTCTGGCTGTGTCTTAAAGAGTACTAGCAGCTTCAAGAGAGGTGAAACAGCAGCGGGGATGTGACCACTTCTGGCAGTCTGGGTGACTTAACCCTTCCACTCCTCTTCATCCTCTTTGGGAAATGCAGTTCACAAAACATGCTTTCTGCCACTTCCCATCAATCTTGCTCCTTTGGCTTTCGAGCTCTGCTGGACAGGCCCTTGCCCATGCAGAGCCTTGCATAACAGTGCCAGAGTCTTCACTGGAGGCTTAGAGCATGCCAGGAGTGACCTGATTGCATTGCAGGTGCTTTCTGTACAGCTGAAATGACCTCAGTCCTCCATACCAGCAATGATCTCTGTCCTCTCCATGAGTAAATCAGTGCTTTGGTTTTTCCAGCCAGCAGGTACACTCCAAGCTGTCCTATGAGCACAGCAAGATGGTGATGGATTCTGGCATGGAGGGGGCTTGCTTGGGTACCCCATATCCCAAGAAGGGACTGCTGGTTTCAAGGCCTGAGCCATGCAGCTCCTCTCACAGGAGGAGGATGGAGCTGAGATGATGGCATCTGGCCACTGGCCTGATTTTTCCATCAGGCCATGCAGTGATGCAGTGCTGTGATTTTTCAAGCAGCCAGGCTCTTCACTTGTAACAAATCTTTATAACAACTCAGGGCACAAGGAAGGAAGCTCCACTCCAGATCAGTCAAGCCCAGTGTGGGCAGAGGCAGTGGCATAAGACCTCCACTTAGCAAGATGTTAAGTACAAAAGGAAGTGTAAATACAAAGGGAGGAAAAATGGGGCAAAGAGGTACTAACCCTACTAACTGGCTGCTCAACCCAGATCCAGCTGCCTGGCTCTTCACAGGCCTCAATGCACCCAAGTCCCTCTCCTTTCCTTCTTTTTTCCAGTCTTTTCACAACTTCAATGCCTTTGTGTTTAAGTTGCTGAAGTGCGTTGCCATGGTTAAAGCTGCTATTCTCAGCAGGGTCTGCATCTTACCTGTGAGACAGATAGATATGGAGATGGAGTTGTGCATGAGTATGTGTGTTTACCATCATTTCAGTTCCCACTGGCCATGTAGAAAAACAAACCTGATAGGGAAGGAGAACCCTTCAGGGGGAACGGGGAGAGAGGGAGAATACCACCTTGGAGGAGTTTCTCCAAGGAATACATAGGCTAAGCCAAAAGCCTGGGGTAGAAGAGATGATCACCTGAGAGCAGGGGAGGGCAGAGATGGACATAGGTTTGTTGGAGGTGTTATTGCACTGAGAAAACAGCTTCAAGTCAAGTCTATTGCAAGGGTGCAGTGTACATGTGGAAAGGTGGGGATCACTGCTCTCTCCCTGCACACTGTTCCCACACTGGCAGTGCCCACACAACATTCCTCCTTATCCCTGTCACTTTCCTTAGCTCTGGTTGCTCCAAGTGCTAAAAGGGAGTTGCAAGTTTTGGGAGTTTTTAAAATTATTTTTTGAATGGGCTTATCAAATACATATTTTCTAAATTTCACTTTATTCTTATTCTTCTTTTATAATATTATTTATTCAAGGTAGGGGGAAGATGGGGAACTGAGTCTTTGGCACATTCCCATAGGTATTTTTGTCCCTTTGGCTTTCAGACTTTTAGGATTTTTGGCTTTGGTGTATCAGGCCATGATAATTTTATTGTTGTTCCTCAGAGAATGATTCAGAATAATAGATCTGCTAGGAAAGATGGACCAAGTTCCTGTGGTTTTTAGCTAATGTTATTACGCAAGTTTGAATTGATGGAACAATTCTGGATTGCTACACTCAAACATGCATTGAATGAAGAATTGAATCAGTAGTTGCTGGGCCCTCTTCCAGCCCCTCCAGAAACAACAGATTTATTTCTCTCCTTCCACCAGCCTACCAGCTCTGATGGTGGCTAGCTGGGGATTTTGGGAAGTTCCCGAAGGAGTAACTGCTTGAAGGGAAATCACTCTGTGCTGCTGCATCCAGATATGGTTGTATCCCAGATGCTGCTGCATCAACGTGTGTGATATTGGGTGGCTGTGGATGGGACACCTACGTCAGTGATAGGCAGAGCAGATCTTGCTTGGAGAAGCAAGAAGGGGCAAAACTGAGCCACTGAGCCACTGGACTCTTTCTTTGCTGGACAATTGTCTGGTTTCATCCACTCTGCTCCACCACTGGGTTAGTTTAGCACATCCCATTGCTATCTTGTAGTCTTGTTGCCTCATGACACTTGTAGTGACGTGGTGGAGGAGGCTTCTGCTGGGCTTTCCTTCCACTGTAACTCTTTCAAAGGTTCCATGGTCAGATGTCCCAGCTCTCTGGATGGATGTCCATTGTCCACTGACACAACAGCTCTGCGGACAGCTCAGCTGCAGGAGAGCTGTGCAAAAGGGAACCTTGTGCTCCCTCCCTGTGCTGCCACTTGCAGCATCTTCAGCTCTCAAAGGAGCTGCTGAGTCCTGGAGGAGGGAGCTGAGCTCACTTATACAATCCACCAGTGCTGTCCATGTCTGGATAAAACGTGTGGGGCTGGTTGGGGGTGACTCCTAGCTAAGAAGTGAGGGCCAGGTCCTCTGGAATATTTTGATATCTCACATCCTTCAATTGTGCCTGGAGGCAGGACTCCTCTCCCATCTAACATGAGGCACTTGACTATGCCTGGCTATACCTGGCTCCTGCCTGAGCAGAGGAGGAAGATGGCACCTCCAGGAGCTGAGTCAGTTGCCTGAGAGAGAAATCACTCTCAAGTGGGATTTTTCCATTGACTGAAAATTTCCCCACATTACTGGGGCCCAAGATTAGCTGCCTGCATTAAAACCTGAGATAAGAGATGGTGAATTGGGGGCTGGAAATTCACTCCTGTCTCAGTTGAGGACCGAATGAATTGGGGATAAAGGGCAACGCTTCTAAATCACATGCAAGAAGTGCAGAAATGGCTCTTTCTCCCCAGAGAAATGCTGGTAAGGACCCCAGCTCAAGTATTTTTGACAGCCTTGTCCCCAAACCCCACTGCTGGCCAGGGCTGCTATTTGCCTTTCTCCTGGGTGTTGCTACACCATGGCAGTGTCTAGCCAGCCAGGTCTTACTGCCTTGTTCAGCCCTTGTAGCCCGCTGTTAAAAGCACTGACAGCACTGATAGGGATGTCTTTTCTTACCCACCTGGCTCCACACTGACACACACCTGATCTCTTGCCATGTTGTCTGTTCCCTTTGGGAAGGCTGCCAGAAACGTCAATGTTTTCACCCTCCTGCTGTGTGTGGCAGTGGGGTTGCAGTCCTGCCTGACAGCTGACACCCTCCCCAAGCTTGGTAATTGGGGTGATGGAGCTAATGAGGGAGTGAAATCCATCCCATCACTTTCTGTGCTTGTTATTTGCCTTCTCCTCCCCCATCAAGTCAATGGGGAAATCTGGTATCGGAGCCAAATTAGGGGCATCTGTAACCGTGGTCTAACCAGCACTGCTAGAGGCTTGGTCCTGAGGATGAGCAGAGCAACCTCAGAGCCACATGGACACCTCCCTGTGTGCTTGGCTACTCTATAAAGTCACCACAAATTAACTGCAGGTATGTCCTGAAAATTAATGAGTTCAAGACCTTTACAGCCTCACGTGGGCTATCTTCTGCAGGAACAGTGTCCTTAATTAAATCATACCTCATTCAAGAGGAGCTGTATTGTGCCCAAAGGCAAGGAAGGCAGTCAGGCTGCCTGGTGCTGCACTGGCAAGATGTAGGTCTTCTGGGAGCTCATCTGCATCCACCTGCAGGGTAGAGTGGGGTGAGGAGCCAGCCTGGATCCATTAATTGCTGGTGTGGGGTGGCAAGGAAACCAGCCCAAATGCTGGCCACAGGAGTGAATAGCACCTCTGTGGCATAGCTAATTAATGAAGTGAAATGAGAGTTTGGGACGTGGTATAATGGAGAAGTGAGTCAGGCAGAGCACCACATGTAGCTGATCCTATGGTTCCACCCTCCAGCATGCTCAGACCCCTTTTCAGGTCATCTTCTCTTGTGAGCTGGCAAAACCTCAGTGGTTTTCTTCTGGGGAGAATAAATGACAGGGAGCAGGGTTAGCAGAAACCAGGTACACTTATCCCCGAGGCTCACTATGTGTGCTGGGTGTGGAGGATGTTGTCCTATAACTTTGTCCCGTGAGTAGGAAGGAGATCTACGTAGATGCCTGGGTTGGAGGGTCTAGAATCTACCCAAGCAACTGTATCTACCTCACCTTGGGAAGGAGCCTGGTGGGTTGGGAAGAACCCTCTCTGGCTGTGGGGAGTCAAAATGCACCAGTTCCCACCTCTGGCACTGCAGAAAACAAGATGATGGCTGCATCTTTCACTCAGGTCTGCACCTTGGCAGCAGCTGCATGTGTTTGAGCAGAGAAGCCAGCACCAAGGAGTTAAGAAAACTTTCCTGTCTGATCATTTGGGAGTGTGATGGCCAGAGCGCTTCCTGAATGGTCAGACAGGAAAGTTTCCCTAACAAAGGATGGACTGTTTGCATTGTGCACCTGAGTTGCTTGTGCTCACGAGGGGCTTAAGGCTCCAGTTCTGGGCGCCGTAAAAAACACCTTGGGAGAAAAAATGCCCCTGCGACTGCAGCCAAGCATCTCTGGAGCCGTAAGTCTGCGGGCCCGCACCCACGCTGCGCCGCTCGGGCAGAGCCAGGTAGGTGGAAGCGGCCGCACTGGGGCACAAGGAGCACACTGCCGGTGCTGGGGAAGCTCCGTCCCTCCCGGGCAGAGGTGAGCACCGGGATCTGGGCTGGAGCCGGGAGGTGGAGAAAGAGGACATGCAGAAGAGCCCACGCTTGCGAACGCAGTCCTGGTACTTGGGGAGAAGTGCTCTTTTCCCTTCCCTTCTCCAGGGCTCTTTTGTTTTCCGCAGCCCGACAGAAGAGGCTTCCAGTAAGCGGCAGGGGTGGGGGCAGAGCCCACCCGCACAAAGGCAGCTCCCCACGGGCTCTGTGACCGCTGTCACGCTTTTTCGCTCAAATCAACGCCAGCAGGGGATGACGTGGGGCTGGTGCTCCCCAGCCCCGGGGCTGATTGGTCCCAGCTCAGGTTTGAACGCCAAGGTGTCCTGGCAACGAGAAGCAGAGGAGCCAGACTTTCCCGTCCGCACTCGGCTCCGGGAGCACGGCGGGTGCTGGGAAGCGACAGGCATCGCGGGCAAGGAGCAGCGCGCAGGGCCACTGGCCCGCCTCCAGGTACCCTCTGCGCGGTCTCTGGCCGTGCCCCAGCCCCAGCCTGGGAGCTGGGATGAGTTTCACCCAGTGTGGGTGTCAGGTGCCCGCTGGCAGTGACTCCGCGCTGTGGCTCAGCCGGCACCTCTGCTCCCGCACAGACCCGGCAGCGGAGGAGCTGCTTTCTGCTGGGAGTAGGGATGGGGAAATCGCTGGTGTTTGGGGGGTCTTGAAAGTGACCGTCCAGTGGGGTTTGTGGGAGAGATGCCTGGGGAGAAGCTGTGCAGGGAGGGGCGAGTCAAGGGGCCTTCCAGCAGTTGTGTGCTCAGCTTTCTTGCCCCAAGAGGATGGAGCAAGAGATTTTGCCTGGTTTTGGGTTCGCCTGATTAATCAAACTCACAAAAGCCCTGTAGGGCACTCGGGGCTCTGAGAAGTGCTAGAAGAAGATGGCTTTACACTGAAATTAAACAGCTTTTCCTGCTGGTCGGGAGCTGCTCTGCTTTGCCTCAGCACGACCGACCTGCATGTCCGTCCCTCTGGAGCTGGGGGTGAGGAGGGAAGGGCGCCCCAGGACTCAGCTATGTGCAGGAAAGCAAAGGGCATTGCAGGGGCGTGCTGTAAAGAAAAGGCTTTTTCCTGCACCTGGAAGATGGTAGCAGAAATGAGAGGAGCTGGCTGGGGGAAGATGTTTGCCGGCACGGGGAGGCAGCACTCAGCACAGACCATTATGTACCTGTCAAAACTAGCAGAGACATACCTGTGAAGAGAAGTGCCAGCCATTAATGACAAGGCAGGTCCAAGCTGTCCAAGATGAGAAACCACCTCCACAGAGTAACAGCAATCCCAGAGGAGCTTCCTGGCTCAGTGGCAGGTGGTGAGCTTGTGGAAGGGCGTCCTGCATGGATTCAGTAGCACATATTGTAAAGCAGCTCCACAACTCAGGTCTTGCTGCTGCAAGTGGGTGATGAAGAGGGATAGCAATGCCAAAACCTTTTGGATCACAGCTTGTGCTATTTATTAGGGCACAGGGCTGAGACCTGCCTGAACAGTTCTTTCCCATAGATCCAAAGACATGATGAGTCTTGGAGATCCCTCCTAGATTCATACTCATAGTAGAAAAGCAGTTCCTCAGCATCCCGGTGGCAGGGAAAGGCAGAGGGACATCACAAAATGAGCAGAGAGGGTTTTGCTGGCAGCGTGTTATTGCTGACCTGGATTCGCACTGATGACTTAGAGCGGTAAGATTAGCACAGTCAGCTTGTCCCAGGGCTGTGGCAGGATTAGAGAGAGGGAAAGGGTCATGCCTGTTACATATGTCATTTTTCGCTGTTTAAATGGGAATATGTGGCACAAGTTGTCAGTTTTAAAAAAATATATCCTGCATACTGAAGTGTTGCCAAAGTTTACAATTTTGGAGTGGTGGGCTTATGGCAGTAGAGACTTTGCCTAGAAAACCCCGTTACTGGATCTGTGAGAATGAGTGATGTTTTTTGTATCTAAATGAAAGTTAAGAAAAACCATCTGTCCCATGTTGTAAGAGAAGGTTTGACCTAGATGAACCTGAAAATAAATAAACACAAAAATTCACTAAAGGTGAATTAAACAAACTGCGTATTTTAATTTTTGTTTTCAACAATCGTGTTTTAAAATTGAGCAGCTTGGGACTGGATGATATTCCTACTTGGACCAATAGTTCTCCCTGCTCCAATTAGTTCAAATGAGACTTATTTCTCTGAAGGGTTAAGGCAAGTACGTTCTTCAGGCTTTATTAAACCCATGAACAGTAATGTCAGTCTGAAACCCAAGAGAGGGGAAAACATACCCACACCTTGCAGGCCATAAACAGGAACAAATCCAGCTCACTCTATCTCCCTAACAATTCAGCCGAGGCAGTTTATGAACTGGGAACATTAGCCCCAGTGAAGCAGGACTTTCCCAGATAGTCATTAAATAACTTGTCTTTCCTGGTATTTTATGGAATAAACAGTGCCTGTTGCTTGCTAATAGCATCTGCTTTTATTTGAGTGGGATCATATTTTATAACCATCCTTCTGTTCAGTTTGCATGTTTGCAGTGACCCCAGCAAGCGATCACTCTGTGGCTGGTAGTAAATTCACTCCCAGAAGTTTAATGATGGTATTTACTGTAGGAGCTACCAGTTTTAGGGCTGTAGTGATTAGGGTGGGTTGATGGGACACAGGGCAGCTGGGTAATTGCTAGTGATGAGCCAGTGAACTCCCAGGTAATTGCATCTTACATGGAGAGGTGTGCGGGCATGAGTGGTGTTTTAAAGACAAACCTGTGAGGAGTATAAAGGACAGTCATTGTCTCCACATGACAGCGCTGAATCATGAACAGGAAATTATCCCTTCTCCTCACTGAGAAAAATAACGCTTGCTCTGTTTTCTTTCCTGTTGCTTTCTTAAAGAGAAGACAGTCATGGTAGGACTCGTGTGCCTATCAGTCTGTGCCCCTTCCTTCTCTTCACACCCTTTAAACACTGTTGAGAAGTAGAGATGCTCTGCTTCAGGACACCTGCAAGTGTTGTGAAAATAGGTCTTGAGGGAAGGAAAGAGAAAGACAGACGTACTCACTGACCCTGGGAAAGACAGACATACTCACTCACTGACCCTGAGAAGGCCTGGCATAGACCAAACCCCCCTTAGACACCAGAGAGGCCTGGTAGCAGAGGGACCCTGGCAAAGCTCACTCACCAGAAGGCTTCAGCATAAGCTCAGATTTGCTCCATAGATGTGAGGTCTGAGCAATCCTGGTTCCTAGGACAGCAGACATCATTAATGATGTTATTAAAGGGAGACAGTAATTTTACTTTTAATGAATGTGGGATCTACATAAGTTGGTGTGGTCACTCGATAGAGGCCCGCTGGCCCTTGGGCAAGATTTCTCAAGTCCCAGCCATCTCCATGTATGTTTGGGCTCCTCAGGATATTACTCAGCCTCCATATATGTGGATTTGGTAGTCCTCACCTGGCCCTAGTGTCTCAGGCTGTCTCCAGTGCTGCATCAGCCCAACACCTGCGGTCCCCAGCCTTGGCAGTTTGTGTTTGTTTGCCCTGCATACCCAGCAGTGGAGAGGCCAAAATTGCTTTGCCCTCCCTGCTCATGAAGGAGAGGGCTGGAGACTTGATCCCTGTAATTGCCAGCCTCTCCTACCCCAGAAAGGAGTAATCCCCAAAGCAATGGTGACACTAGAGTCCTCTAATGCTTCTTGAGTCTTCATCAGCAGGTCCTGGAGGGCTTTGGGAAAGATGCTGCATGCCTCACGTCTATTTTAGGTCTGGGAGGGGTGAAGCAAAGCAAGGGGCAGAGCCTTGACACACAGGGACAGGAATAGAGCAAATGGCAGGTTTAGGTAGGGGCAAAGGGACTGATAGAGCAAAGGGGCTGACAGTGGTGCTCTCATCTCAAGCAAGGGAGGTGCTCCTCTATGGGTTTGGTACTACGAATGCTCTGGTTAGGTGGCTCATCTGCTAGAACCTTTTCATTTTGCCTTGTGATTAAAAGACAAAGATGGGGAGTGTGTTTCTTCTCTCTGTCTTAATGAGCTTTCCTCTCCCTCTGTAGCAAGAGAGAAAGATTGCAGCAAAACCAGCAAAACAAACTCCAGTACAATATTATTCCAGTGACAGGGAGAAAATAAGTAGTTTGTGGGCCCAGAACCTCCCAGGAGAGGGGCTGCTCTTGGTCCAGCAACAATTTAAGGGACTTAGCACGTCAGAAGTGCCAACTGTAACGTTGTGGTAGGGGTATCAATATATTAAGAATTTTGGGCAATTGGACCAGATATTTCCAGGTACAGGCTGATAGAAATGATAGTGCTGGTCCAGACTGCAGAAGCTCCATCAGCCTGGAGCTGCTTTACTGTTATGGCTAGCAACAGGAAAAGGAGTTTGAGCTGTTCTCATTCCACAGCCTGATCCAAGCACTCACTGCTCCACCTTCTTCTTTGCTGGCATGAGCATTTCTCCAACTGCTTGATGCAGAAGCATTGGTCTGGCAAAGAAAAACCCAAACATTTTCTCCCCTGGGGATTTTCTACGGCTAGACAAGTCCTTGATCCAGTTCTCTGCACCAAGAGTAGTGCAAGCACGATGAAGAGGAGAGTGCAGGCTGTCAGCCCACCACTGCCTGGTTTAACCAGTCCAAAATACAGCTTAGATGAATGGATTAATTCTTTTCCTTCTCTTTCCCATGGTGCTCTTAAGGGAAACATGTGCTGATCATGGGTTTACAAACCACTGACACATGTTTGAAATTATGTCGTTTAATCAGTGGTCCAGGACCACTCAATCCAGTGGGTGTGACCTGAAGGAAATCCCTTGAAACCTGCTCTTTGGTACCAAGATGAGCACCAGGCTTCACAATACCAGTTTTGAACCTGAAGGTAGTGAGGTACAGGCAAAGATCAGAGCATGAGATTCAGAGGCAGGAAGTGCTGAGTGTTGATCCTGGATCTACTGCCAACGCTTTTTGCTCTGGGGCAAATTATTTAGCTTTCCTTTTCCCTGATCCCCTTCCATCCCCTATCCAAATCCTTTGTCACATGAGGGTTGGGAAGAAGCTTGCAAAACACCTGCTGAAGTGCTTTGAAGACAGAAAGCAGTACACACAAATGATAAGTTGTATGGGCAATATAAACAAACCTGGCTATATGTTTCCCAGGCTAAATGAGGAAGGAGGAGGGGTTGACTGGTGGGTGGCACCCATGTCCTAATTACAAGGCTTGTCTCTGGATCACTTCGGTGTGAAGCATCCTCTTGGCTGAAAAACAGCTGATATAGTCACGCCTGAGCAGAGGTAGGGGAGGAAAAACTTGTCACACGAGTGAATCAGGGTGGCTGGAAATTTCCTTTGGGAGAAAGGGGTTGAGTGGTGGTACCAGCAGAAACCTGGAGATGGTCTTCTGGACCACCTCCAGACCTAGTTGTCCTGGTGTACCTCCTCTTTCTTTTGTCTGGTGCATTTTTCCATGCAATATAGTTGCTATATGGTCTTGAGGGTTCTATAAGATCTAGGCAAATCCTTCCCGTAGCTGCCGTTAGAGCCTTTATGACCAGTTTATCTTCTCTGGCACCTGATTCGGGAGGATAACTTCTGGTATTTTAGCCTTCTCTTTGTCCCATACCAATTTGCCAACACAAAAAGCAGCACAGCCCCAAAGTTTAAGCTTGAGTAAGTGAATTGTGAGTGAGCTTTGCTTTCTGAACCTTTCCAGCGTTTCAGGGTCACATCTCTAATATGTCTTTGCAACAGTGGGAGTTAAAACCTGATGGTGCATGTTTATGTGCTAAGAAAAGTGAGATATCCACACAAACAGCTACTGTTGAGGAGAAAAGAAACACAGCAGATGCTGTGAGGGCTGATGGATCTTCCAAGCTTAGCCCCAGACTTGGGCCTCTCCCACAACACCTGTAGTTCTCTCCTTGTGGCCACTTTTTGCATTTCACTTGTGCTTGTGACCTTGCCCTAAATCTAGGTTATTCTTGCAGGTGTAGCACGCTCTGAAGAGTACCTGGAATAGGTTTACAAGTCTGGCCCCTTGTTTTGGCCAAGTGAATTCTGCATGGGCAGGGAAGTGCAGTTTTAGCAGGCTGGGACCAGGAAAAGAGATTGCAATTCACGCCTCTGCCTTTGATGCTTTGTAGCTTGGGCAAAAATCAGGCCAGTCAGGATCAGTTGCATGAAGACATACCAGTGCCTGAAGATGCGGGTTGATATCTCCATGCTGTTTATTTTGCATTTAAGCTGGATCTAGGAGATTTGTTTCATTTTTGGGAAATAGGAAGAAGGTTTTTTTACCTCTCCTGTTATTACTATTCTCCAGCCTGAAAGCTGCTGGTGTAGATGTCCCCATCCATGTGCAAGTGCATGCTGCAGGCCCTGATCTCAGCTGGAGACTTGCATTGAGTCACACTAAGCCAGCCCTGGAGCTGAGTGGCTGAGATGCTCTTTAAGCCGTGCAGAGCTGCATGTAGTGGAGAACATTTTCTTCCCCAATGAGTATTTGATTCTTGCAGCAATGTAGGAAAAGGGACATATCTGCACCACCTGGGAGTTCCTCCATTGCTTGCTGGGGTCGAGCAGCACCTGCTCACAACCAGTGCTTTGCCTTGGCAGGCCCCGGGGGCTGCTGAATGTATCTGCTGCCTGGTTTCTCTCTTAGTTAGTCTGGATGTAACAGGCTGGGAGGTTATTGCCCCCACCCATCCAGCTTGCCAGACAGATGTTAGAGATGGCGATGGATAGATCTGCTCTCAGATTAAAAAGCAGTTTAAAACACATCCCCTGCCAGCTGTGGCCCTCTGCCCTGTTAGCTTTCAAGTGCTCTATGGAAGAAATCCTCCATTTTTTTGAGTTTTTTTTTAAACTCAGCCCTACCCTTTCCTGCAGTCTTCTTGTGCTGTTCTCTGCCTGGCAAAGCCCCAGCAGCAGCCCCCAGGCAACGTGGCACGTGTAGTGGAAACGACTTTGGCTGACTGGGATGCTTTTGCAGGGAGTCCAGGTGCTGTACACAGTACAGTGGGGAGGAGAAGACGCCTCCAGATGGAAGTTAGAGATCTCTTCCTCCTCCTTTTTCTCCTGAACCCAGCAATTCAGTGGTTGTGTCAGCATAACTGGATAGCACAGGGATAGAGAGAAGCTGGAGCCTCCACAGCACAAAAGAAAAGCCTCAATTTGCTCTCAGTTGCCTGTTGCAGGAACCTCTGTCTCCTGGTGATAAAGGGAGAAAAAGCTGCATGGGGAGAACACCACAGGACAACTCCTTCAGGGGGAGAGTGGATACTTTCTCCTCTGCCTTGGATATTAGTATACCAGCTTGTCCTACCCTGAAACCTCTGCATGGGCAATCTTGCCCTTAGCATGGGTTTTCCTGGCTTTTCCTGGGGACCTTGAGAGCTAGTCATCTCCACACCGCCTTTCCAGGGCTTCTCATCCTGCCAGAGCCTGTAACAGCGTGGGCTGTAGTGCAAGTCTCATTCCTTTCCTCAGTTTGCCCTGCAACAGTGGCAGCAAGGATGTGCTGGTCACTGCAGTCAGATTAAAGGCTGGTAAACTGCCCTTTTGCCGAGGTAGATTTAAAGGTCTAAGAGCAGCAATTCTCAAAAAAATACCTCCTCTCTTGGTAGGAGATGTGGGTGAGAAATTCTGTCGTGGTGCTGTTGGGACAGGGATACCAGCATGGCAGCCTTAGTGGGAGATGGCTCTGCCTGCATCAGTCATGGTGGTGGAGGGGAAACCTCTAACATAAAAATATAAATTATATGTGTTCAACAGATAATTAACATTACTTCTACCAGCACTGTAAATCAGGCCTTTTCTTCCCAGCTCCTCCCAGATTTTACCAGCCTAACCTGGAATTTTCTGTGCCATATTTATTTTTCATCACTAAGTCTTGAAGGAACTGTATTTTCAAGCAGCCAGTGACTTCTTTTTTCTAAAAAACTTTGTTTTCCCCTGAAGTCAGCTCAAAGCACCTGTCTCTTGGAAAACTAGTCCCCTTTAAGATGTCTCAGGCTGTTTTGAATCACTAATTGCTTCTGAATAGGCAGGCCAAATGTTTTATCACTTCAAACTCCCATAGCAATGCAAATCTATACAGCTGAGAAGCCTCTTTCCATGCATGGGGGTGATGGGTAAAGATAAGGATTAAAAATAGAAACAAATTCAGCCCGGGGGTCCTCTTTGTTCCTCCCTGCCCTCGGTGGGGTTGCCAGGGCTACATTTGTTCCCCTGCATCGTTTTTGGATGAGATCCAGTGCCCCTTGAATGCAAAGGCAAGAGGTACAGTGGCAGGAGAAGGCTGGATGAGGTCCTAGGTACATACATATTTCATTGCCCATGCCAGGCTCTGTATTGTTGTCTCTCTCGGGTTTCACAAAGGTGGTGTTTTCTAAAACTCCCACTTGTTGAGGGCGACACAGTCCAGGCTTCATCCCGTCTAAAGTTTCTGGCTGTTCAGTTGTTTCCCACTCTGAATAGCAGCCAGGCATGTTTCCCATGCCTGGGGGGAAAAGGAGGGATGCTTGGTAGGAAAAAAAGACTCACCAGAGCGTCATTTGGGGGGACTACATATGCTGTGACATGTCCCCCTCAGGGCTGCTGTGTGTGTTTTGGGCTGTGCTGGCTCACACGCTGCAGGACATGAGCAGCACTTTGCAGAGCCTCACTGGTACAGGGCTGGCCTGACTTCTTTAACTAACCCACGGCCTGGAGGCAAATATTGACTATTAAGAGGTGGAAAATCTCGGTGAGCAAGGTCAGTCTAAATCCTCCTTTTTGCTTAGGTCGCCTGTTATTAGAGCTGCCTGCTGTGTGCTGAGTACGGCTGTGCTCAAAAATTGCCAAGAGCTCAGCATTATGAAAGCAAAAGCCAATTTACTGACTTTCCAATAGAAAGGAAGATACATGCTGAATGCGCATCTGTTGGATGATATTTCTGTTTCAGGCATGCTGCTAACATACAAATGGAAACGCGACTTTATTTGCATGATTTATGTAGTTACTAGAAAAACCTGGGTTAAGAAGACAGTGATACTTTGTAATGTACTGGGTACAATTTATTCTTAGCAGAGTAGGTTATAAAATCTATTTTACATTTGGCTCCCCAAGTGAATTCCAGTTGACATTACCTATCCTACTTGAGTACTCTGGACATGGAGAGCAGATAAAGACTCCTAACAAATAACATCTTCATGTAAAATCGATAGCTAATAAGAAATCAGTCCCTTGAAGATTATAGCAATTTATCTTTAAAATGAAAATAAAGACTGCAAAATTTTGTCAAAGAGGAAAATAAAAAATCTCTGTTCTTCTTCATTTAGGTATTATTTGTGTGTTTGAGGTGCATATGAGACCCAGTTAGGACTTGATCAAGTAAACATAGCTATTGGTATCTTTATTGTACTTTTTTAAAAGAGACAGCTGCTTTCCCACCAGACTGGGATTTCCAGGGAGGCACAGAGGAACTGGAATGATTTTAGGCCTTCAATCCTGTTCTCCAAAGACCTTTGACTCAACAGGACTGAAACTCGGGCTTAAATCCTGCAGGGGCTTAAGACTTCAGTGTTGGATTCAGCCCAGGTGTAACTATCTTACTGAACTGGGGTCTTTGTACATAACCCTAGTCTTCCTAGCAGGGATTTTTTTTTTTTTTTTTAATAAAAGAAAGGTTTTGAGTATAAAAAGGACAGTTAGAAACTAGAAAGCTTGCTTGTACTTTACGAGCTTGTGTGTAGAGGTGGTCTTGGATGTCCAAGTCAGTACCAAAAGCAATCCAGGCTTGGGACCCTCCTTATTTCTGCCCAAGGTCCCCACTTGGGCACCACCAAGGCACAGAGTTGCTGCAAGATTGTGCTGGGTTCTGACACCTGGCACCAGCAACCCCAGCAGCATGAGGCATGGGAGAGAACTTCCAGTGCTGGTGGTGTGAGAGGGCTGTGAGGCTGAAGGTGTGGGGTTGCCTGTGTAATGGGGGGGATTCTGAGAGCACAGCCTGGTAGGCAGCTTCTGAGGCAGGGTGTTGGAAAAGCAATTAGGGGCCAATGGGAATGGCACGGGTAGAGAGCAGGAAAAGATGTCCTGAAGGGTGGAAGCTGTGCCAGCCTCAGGTGCCCTCCCAGCTCGAAACTGGGAGCCTAGGCAGGGAAGGAGGGGGAAAAGCTGGAGCAAGAACCAGAAAAACCTGCTCACACCAGCCTGGGATTCACATTACTCACACTGCTTTAAAACAGGTCTGGTTCGACTTGGTTTCCAGGCAAAGATGGCCAAACTGCCTAAGGACTGTTTTCAGCTCAGCTTAGAGCAGTTCAGAGCTCCCGTGTGCCTGCTCACTGTGTCACTGCCCCGATGCTCTCCTGCTCATCACCAGTGCAAGGCCTTTCCTGGGATTTAAGCCTTTCTAAGCGAAGGCTGGGCTGGAGGCATGCACAAGGACATATTTCCCAGCCCACCTGAGGGGTGGTAACCGTGAGTGGTGGGATCGCATCTAGGCACTCTCACCTTCTGACCTGCCACAAGCTTTGGAGCTCACAGAGCAAGTTTGCTGCTTGAAGCTGGATGGGAGACTGGGTCTGGGGATGCTCCCCATTGCAAAGGAAGAGTGGTCTGTCTCCCTCAGATGCCATCAGAGGTGAGAAGCTCATGGCAGTGGTGCAAGCTGTCCTGCTGCAAGTCTCATCCACAAGCACCGGGGTCAGCCTCACGTGATTTATCAGGTTATTATCGTCAACTGGGTGTGAGTAGGAAAGATGAAATCACATTTTTGTTGGGAAGAAGAGAGGGAAAAGGAGCTAACAGAGTTAGAAATCAGATAGTCAGAGGCTAATGGCTCTGTCTGGTTATTAGGCAGCAATAACAGTAATTTACCTTTGAATTGCAATAATTCATCATAACTCTTTCTACCTACATCATGAACCCTTGCTGCTTATCTCACCCCTCTTGTTCAGGGATCTGAAAGCATTTCATAAACATTAATTAATTATTCCTCCACACCCCTGGAAGCAAAGTAAACATTATTCCAATTTTGCAGCTTGAGAAGCTGAGCTCACCTAAAGAGATAATAACTGAGCAGGGGTGCAGGAGCCCAGGGAACAGGCTCCTATCCCAGCTTCGACCACAAGCACCTTCCTGCAGAGTGCTCTGCAATATGGGCATGATCCGGGTTAATTCAGTCCTTTATCCATGCACATTCCTGTGCTTGCCACCATTTTCAGATGGCAGGAGAAGGGCAAAAGGGGTGAGTGTTGCTCCTGCCTTGGAGATGTCTCCTGCTCATCATTATCTCATCGCCTTCAAGCCTCCACCACAGGGACCAGGTACCTGCCAGTGTGTGAAGCACCTGCCATTATTCACAGCAGGACTCTCCCTTTTTTTAATGACTACGTTAATGACCCTAATCTGTCGGTATGAATGTGGTTAATACCACAGCTCTAGGGACGAGTCGTTCAGAGACATTTCCTTTCTCCCGCCTTCTCACACCTCACTTTGCATCCTAACCTAATGCTTCAGCACTGAGATGAGCAGGTGAGACCTGTGCTAAAGCAGAAGGCACCACCCCGTCCTGGTTTGAAAATCGGGCTGCTGTGAGTAAATATCCAGGATGCAACAGTAACTAATCAGGCAATCTCTCTTCAGTGTCTCAGCAAAGGGATGTGACATGTGAGCAACATCCTGAAACAAAATGTTTGACTTTAAACCTGTGCTCAAGTGCTTTGATGGGTCTCGGCCCTTGAGGAAGAGGGAGCCTGTCACCCTGGATGTGGTGTATGACAAAGATGTAAATTAAGGGGAGGATGTCCCCCGCAAATAATGAACCTTGGCAGTGGAAGGGAGGATGAGACACTAAAGGTCCATGGGAGGCCAGACTGTTGGGAAGGGGAATATTTTTTCCCCTTGAAACCAACAGTTGACTTTTGGAAGCCAAATGGGTTCCAGCATCAGAGAAAGAGGAGGGTTGTGTTTCATAGACAAGTCATGGTGGATTAAATGTAAATGAATTTGCAGCATGATGGACAAATGGGATCAGTGCTGGGAACCCCAGGTCCTGGTGGGGGATAGATTAGTAATGGGTACTGGTGCATTTGCACTCAGGGAGGGAGTGAATGGCAAGGCAGGGAGGTTTCCAGCATTGCCCTGCCTGTAGCACTGAAGAAAGAGACATCTCCGGGCTCAAAGAAGAGAGGTCAAGCCTAGATAAACACCGGCTTGGTCCCCCATCAGAGAATCACTGAGGCATGAAGAAAAACTTTAACAGCTGCAATGCTGCTTTTGAACCTCCTAGTAAACGGGAGGGTCAGGAGGTCAAAACTTTCAATGCCTCTGGGAAGAAGAGGACTTTTCCCCACAAGCCTTTGAAAAACCGAACTAAATTAGCATGACCACACTGCTAAGTGCTTGGGAAACCCAAACGGCTTGGGTCACAGGCTGCCCTAGCAGCAGAATGGCAAGAGCTGTTGCATTCCCATACTCAACAGCCATAATTAATGAGGCTATTTCCTAGGCGAAAAACAGGTCTTCTGCCCAGCACCTGCACAGGAAACAAAACCTTGCGGGATGTGCCCTGGGCATCTTTTCTTCTCCTGATACTGTTGCCTTTTTCCCTTTCTGTTTCTCCCATCCATTTTCTCTCTCTCACTTCCATCCACCATTGTTTCAGCTGTTTCTTCCTCCCCTGCTCCCAGTGTCACACAGCTCAGCTCTCTGTTTGAAGTGGGGAATGGCAATGATGTTGTAATGATCCAGCCAAGTTCTCCCCTGGGGTTGCTGAATGAGAATGCAGGAGCGCCAACCTAACTAAATCACTTTTTTTCTTACTTTTTATTGTAAAAGGACTATGTAAGAGCCCTGCTCCTCATTTTGAATTATTCACTTCCACTTTGAAGGTAGATTTTGCTTGTTTGGACCTTTTGCAAGAGCCGTTCTAGCAAAGACCGGGCAATGAAACCTTCTGGAGGATGTAGGGACCTGGAATTACTTGTTCTGACTCTATCATGGGCTTTATATTCATCTTGTACTATGAGCATTCTGGGTACCACTTTTCGTGAGACCCTTTGCAGGTGTCCCTTCACAGTGCCCACCACCAGAGGTGTGGAAAGCAGAGAGGCACAAGCAGACCTTGCAGTGGCTTTCAGTGTTTTTGGGAAAGGGCTGTATGCCTACACAGGGCAATCCAAAAACTTAAGACCAAAGTAGCCAAAAGCTTTGCTAATTCAGACTACAATCCTACAGGCTGCTGTTGAGCATCCCCATTCCTATTGCAGCCGCAGGAGACAAGTGGTCAGCAACTTTTCCAGGTTTGCTGCAGAAGTGGAGGGAATACTCCCTTGAATAAAGCAGGTTGACAGAAAATAGATCACGTTTCAGAGGCCAGAAGGCCTGCCCTTGAAGGAGAACAGCTCATCTACCCACCAGACCAAGGTCTCTCCCTCCTGCAAGCCCTAGTCCAAGCAGGGTTGTGGGTGGAAGTGAGGGGGTACAGTGTGCATACCCTGGCAGTCAGCTGCAGGGCTCTGCAGTGCCAAGCCCCAATTTGGCTTTCCTGTGATGCTGCAGCATCTTTTCTTTCCCATGTCTCTTGTTGTCCTAGAAACAGAGGAAAAAATTCTTTCAGAGAAGCCCTTTTGTTACACTTGAGGCAGCATCTTCTGTCTCTCACCAAAACAGTGTATGGTCACAAAATAAAACCCTTGCCAGAAAACACATGGGAGGTTCAAAATCTTTCAAAGAAACCCGGAGAGACCTCATAACCTCCAAATTTTCCCAAAGCCCTAAGAGTACTGAAAGAGTCTATGGGCACTTTGTAACACTAATACAAATTAATATTGAGCAACAGAAGGCAGTACTCATGTGTGTGTGTATGTGTATATGTATATATATATATAAAAAAAATTTTTTATAGATGTAATTATATGTATTATTTATACATATTGTTAACAGACAGAGGGAGGTCCTTGCTTCTAGCTTTGGATTACAGCTTTTGAGGTAGAGGGTGTCTGCTGGAAGAGAAAGTCAGCATACCACATGGTACTGGTCATTTTTCTCTCCTGGTGCCAGGCCTTTCCTGGAAATGCTGTGATTTTGGGGGCAACTGTCTTTATTTGAGAGAAAAGTTCATCTTCTGGAGAAAATGTGCCTTCTGTGTGCTCAGCCAGGCAAGGGATGCACTGGGTAATTTCTCTGAGGCACATGAAATGTTGTAACTGTGTCAGGAAAGGATAGTGACTGACAAATTTCCTGAGGCTTGTAGGATCTAGAGGCACATTCCCGAGGCCTCAAGGAGTCCATGGCAAGGGGAGAAGGAGAGGTAAGCAGGTAGGAAGGTTTGACAGCCATGATGCTGACCACATCCAGCTCCTGTCAGGAGTAGGGATGTGGGGCATGTCTGAAAATCTGGCTTCCCACTCTTTCCTTTTAGAAATGGGCCTGAAAAAGAAACTTTCCTCTACTTTCCCTTCCCAACCACAGCTCAGACGGTTTGGGGTTTGTGCCAAAAGCCAAAACGCAACAGCTCTGCAGATTCTGGTGCCTCAAATATGCATTTTCCCCTCAACCCCCACACTGACCATGGACTGTAGCATGGGCTAACACTGCTGGGCTTGGGTGGCTGTCCCAGGGAAAATGTGCTCTGCTAAGAGAGGCTATAGCTGGTGACCTGCTGCTCACCCACAGCACATTTGTACTGAGGAGGGGATTTTTGTCCAAACATATTCTGTATCTTAAAAAGCCTCAGATCCAGGACACTTCTTGTGCTCCTGAGTACAGCAGCGAGACAGCATCTTCTTCTTTGGGGAAACTCAGAGAGGATTACTATCTCATCTGCTGCTGGAGAGACCTGTTTGGTTATGATTCAGCTGCTCAGGATGCTGAGACAGCATTGCTCTCCTTCCTAAAGCAGCCTGGCTGCACAGCGTACAATGAGCACATGACTTTTCAAAACTCTAAGATACACCTGTAGAAAACCCTGCGAGGAACCAGTGAGCACAAACCCAGAAATCAGCTCAGTCACTATTCCTGGTCAGTCCCTGAACATGGCCTTGGCATCACAGGAGCTTTAAGAATATATCTGAAGGTGGGCTGAGACAGAGCTATGGCTGGAGAAGATGGTCCATGAGCCAGTCTGGAAAAGCTCACCAGTATGAAACTGTAACTTGGACATTTTTATCCATCTTAGTTGATGGAAGGTGTGAAGAACTTTTTATAGGGTAAGGAATCAAGGGATCACGCAGATATGTGAGTCGGAGTTAGTTTATTTATTTTTCACAGTAATAACTTTACAAGTGAAATGAGATTTCCAATCTTTTTATAACCTGCTAAAGGTAGAAAGATTTAAAACTCAAAATCTTTTTCTTAAAAGAAAGCAAGCCATCTTTGCTAGTGGCAAATGAACCTCTGCTCAGCATGTGTTCGATTGGGATCTCAGAAGAGTATCCAACCTATTAAATAAGATATGTATCTCCTGAGAACAGCCTTTGTTGTTTTCTTGTATAGATCTTTGTTCCTCCTGTGCTGTAAGGTCTCCAGGGCATGGCCTGTGTTATGGAGTGCCAGATGTACTATCTGATTTTAGGAGATCATAATTATGAGTAAAATGTCAGAACAACAGAAAACTTCATTAAAAAACCCAATTAAATCTGCCGAGTGACAGCTACGCACTTGTGTGTTGCATCACCTCCTAATCCCAGCAGCTTCGATGTGGAGAAGGGAGTAGTTAAGGATATCATAAACCTTAGATAAGGATATCATAAGGCCCACATGAGATGGGGATTTTTCTGACTAGAAGTAAAAATTAGCACACATTTTGTGGTGGAGCAGCAAACCTGAGATCTGCTTTGGAGCACTCACCTCAGGATCTGGGGTCTGATGGGCAGGTTATCCTTTCTCGTGAGTAGTAGGACATTTCACACGACATTCTGGATAAAGAAATATAGAGGTAACTGAGCATCTGGCTCTGGGGTTGCACCAGCACTGGCCTTGCTGGAGCACCTTCACCAGTAGAGACCTCGAGGATAAGATGATGCCATCACAGCCATCCCCATTGCTTGGGGGGCTATGGAGGAAGGGCACCGGTGTACAGGGTGGGGAGAGCTTTCAGGTGGGTTTTTTGGGAGGTAAAAGCAGACCGAGGGAGGAGGTGAGAAGTTTCCAAAGCCTCCAGCACGGCAGCAGACACCTGCTTCTTCCAAAACCGGCTGAACCTGTCTCCCTGCCGTCATCTCCCTACGGTTTTAGGGCGTTCTAAGCCCCCGGCCGGCTGAAGGGCATGGGGCTCGAGGGCTGCACCCTCCTCCTGCGCCAGGCCAAGCTCTTTCTCTCCAAAAGGGGGTTGTTTTCTCTGTTCTATCTGGGGACCTGCTGGGGCAGGTGGAGGTCTGGGCCCTGCTGTCGGACAGGCTGAGCACTTCCAGCCAGGAATGAGCCTGCCCAGATGGCCCCACAGAGCCAGGAGTCAGGAATAGAGAAGTACAGTGTGGTTTTGCCTGATTTTCTTTTAGGAAAAGAAATTTTAAGACTTCTTTTAAAAACCATTATAACGTTTTCAGAATTTTTAAAAAGATAATTTAAGAACCTTTTTAAATAAAAGAGAATTCAATACTTTTTAAAAGGGCTTTTTAACAGTTTTATTTTTATTGGAGAGTTTAAGATTTTAGGGGGAAAACGTAGGATTTATGAGTTCTTTAAAAAACAACCAAACAGGAGAATTTAAGACTTTATTTTAAAAGGAGAATTTTAATTTTTTTTTTTAGAGAAGTTTTATGACATTTTTAAAAGAGAAAAATTTAAGGTTGTTGGGGGAGGTTTTAAAAGAAGAATTTAAGACTTTTTTTATTTTAAAAAGGATAATTTCATACTATTTTCTTTTTAAACAGCCGAGGTGATGCGGGGGAGTTTGGTGTGTGGGGCGGGGCTCACCTGGCGGGGGAGG
>VYZT01057674.1:127564-151399 GCA_013400735.1 Pomatostomus ruficeps | reverse complement strand
CCCGGTGTCCGCGGACGGAGCCGTCCCCGGGGCAGCCGGCGCCTCGCCCGTCTGGCAGGGCCCACCGGGGCGGGGCACAGCCCCACGGGGCTGCAAAGTGGGGCAGGGGCGGCGAGCAGCTGGCTTGGGACAGGGCGCCGCAGTAACCCCGGATCCCGTAAGGAGAGCCCGGGCTGGGGTGACTGGGAGCGGCGTTCGGCACTGGCGAGACCCCGAGCCTTGCTGTCACCTGCCCGCTGCCGCGCCGGTCGTGTCCCGGTCGGTCGAGCACCGGGTGGCTTTGCCTCCCACCTGCCCGAGGCACCGGGAGCCAGCACCGGCATCCCCAGCAGCTCCGGCCACCAGCACGGTGCACCCAGGCCCCGCTGGCAGGAGCAGCATCGCGGCCCCACCGGCGCGGCAAACGCTGTCCAGAGCCCCCAGCGGAGGAGCCGAGGCGGCGTGGGGGTCTCAGCTGCCCGTGCCAGGAGCCTCCTCCCCTCGTATCCGTGGGGCAAAAGCGCCCGTCCTTTCCCCCTTCAGAGACGTCTCCGTCTCCCCGAGGAGAGGGGTTAAATTCCTCGATAAGAGCCAGGCTCCAGCCGCATACTTCTGATGCCTTCTGTGAACTCTCCCGGCAGGTTGGCAGGTTGTTTCGTAACTCCACTTGTGGCCTGCTGCGGGGAGGAGGAGGGGGGGGACGGGACACCAAACTCCTCTCCTGGGTTTTTTTTTTTTCCCCCTGCCCTGCAACAGCGCTTTGTAATTGCAGGTTGAAAACCCAAATGCGGGTTCAAGGGTATTGTACAAAAGAAAGGGTCACAGCTGTGCACCTCCCACTCCGAGTGGCTGCCTCAGGCACAGCCCGTGGCACTCCCCTTGGGATGGCTGATTTCAGGAGAAATTAGACGGAAACGGGTGAGAAGTGGTCGAAAGAGGCGAGACGGGAGCTTTGGCTGCTCCTCGCCGTGAGCCGGGGCCAGCTCCCCGGGATGCCGGTGCTAACGGGCGCTCGCGGGCCCGGGCCCCGCGCTCTGCCGGGACTTGCCAGGCAGGCGGCAGGCACCGGGCCCCGGGAGCGTGTGCCAGCACGAATGCCAGAGCTCCGCTGTCAAATGGCGGGGCCCTGGCGCCTCCCGGGATGGGGCAGCGGTGCTGCGCACACCTGTCAGCTCACCTCGAGGGGCAGCTCTGTGGGGAGCTGCACTCCTCATGAGGCAGGAATTGCAGCTCTTCGGGAGAAGAGAGCAAACCGTGTGCACATGCTGTATCTGCAGTGGGTAGGAGTGGGAAGCGTTTTCCGAACACTGCTTGTTTTCCTTATCAGGCGGTGCCGGTGGTGTCTTCTCAGGAAGGGGCTGTGGGGAAGGGGGGATGTTCTTACCTTCTGCTGGTACCGATGGAATGCCAGGAATCCTCCCACATCCCAGTTATCTGCTGGAGGAGCCTGAGCACGGCGCCTGGCCTCCCTCTCGGCATAGCTCCGCTAGCTTCCCCATGCCCTCTTGAAAGAAATGGCATGGAAATCCAGAAGCTCCCACAAGTGCATACATCTTCCTGAAGCCTTTCTTCCACCATGTCGCAGAAAGTTATGAGGCCAGGGAATGCTGCTTGCAGCACCTGTGGATACCCAGCACTCACAGCAGTGAGCACTGCGGTGCCGGGGGTCCTTGCGCTGTTTCCTAACAAGTGGATGCCAGTTGCTCTAAAATATAGAACTCTTTGCAAATGAGTGTGAGAGGGACATGGGAATTAGTTCTACTCACATCTTAAGGAGGTAGACCCCAGCAATAATCTGACCCTGAGATAATAAACTTAAAAACTAAGTTTAACTTACCCAAATTTTTTTTCCCTTATGCTTTAAAATAAAGTAAGTTATGGCTGTGCTCACGTGTTCAGTAGTTTTGGGTACCTGCAGGCCACAGTGAGCATGCTGGGGAGCTTGCCAGGCTTGACCAAACCTTTTGGTGGCGGGTGGCCGAAGCCATGCAGGAACAGCCGGTCTGAATCATCATAGCTTCCCTGCCCTTTGAAATATGACTTTACCGAAAAAGGTAGCGTGGTGTGACTGTAGAGATACAGGGATTTACTGCACCCGGGAAAATAGAGGAGCTTCTGTGCTGAAGAATTTGGGATGTTGAATGGAGTTGGTGGGAACTGGTGTGCTCTGGCAATGTGCATGTTGTCCACCTCCATGGTGGAGATGTGTCCTGCGATTGCCTTCACGGTCGCCACCTGCTGCAGGGAAATATTGCTTGAGTGCATCTGCATGGTCCACACTGGTTCATCCCTTCCATATTTTTTAGCATCTCTCTGTCCTGTCTTGTTCATGTCATCTTCTAAAGGAAAAACCTCCAGTGGTGGCTTGGAATTTGACCTAAGCCCATGTTCTGTTGTTTCTCCATGTGCTGGGGAGGGAATGCTTTGGGACTAAATCCAGACAAAGGGTTAATCCTCCCTGGCTGAGAGGCAATGATGCGTGTGCCAAGGTTTCAGAGCAGAGTATTTTCTGGAGTCATGTGAGGTTGGGTGCTGTGGTGAGCTAGGTAGAAGTCTAGGTGCTGCTTGACAATGGGTTGCTCTGTGCCCAAGTTTAAATAAAGGTGTGAGGGACACTTTAAGTGTCAGCTCTGTGTGTGCATTGTTTTCAAGGGCATCTTTTTGAAGGATGTTCTTCCATCTGTCCCAACTTGTCTATGCCCTTGTAAACCTGTGTACTCAAATTAAAGCATAAGCGTGGCTCCACTGGAGGTTTTTAACAGAATCTTATTGTTGTAAAGGATTGCTAACATTTTTATGTCCTTCCATTTTTCAGATGCCAACTTCAGGAGCTCCTAAAAGCGGCTGATTATCTGACTTTTTGTGGGCTGGAGTCAGCACTTTCTTGAGGGTTGGGGTTCTTCCAGCTGCCCCAGGCTAGTCATCTAGAATAACTTGTTGTTTTTTAAAAAAAAATGGGGGGAGGTGGAAAATAACCTGAAACACTTCTTAACCAAACACATGGGTGGAAACTTCAGGACAATTGAGGCATGAAGGCTCTTTTGCTACTGCTTCCTAACCCTGCTACAGCACACAGAACCTGCTGGAGCGCTTTGTCTTAGGACCTACGTGCACAACCCTTCCTGTGTCCCCTCAAGTGCCTTCTGCATAACTGGGAGGACTGGAAGTGGAATGTCACAGTGTCCTCAATAGCGTTTTGGGTTTCAGAGCCTCCCATGGATATCCTCCATGGTGTTGGACTTAACATTATGCTCCTGAGCACAGAGGGGACTTTGGAGGCACCTAGAGCATCCTGTAGGAGAGTAGCTGTGTTGGCAGAGAAGCCCAGCAAGTGGCAGTTTTCCCCTTTGCTCCCTGCTTTTTCTGCCAGCCCAGGGAAACCATTGGCACACAGGTGGTGTTGTGAAGCTGTCTGACATGGAGTACTTCTAGGGTTCTTGCTGGTTTAATGATTCCTGCTGTGAATATTGCTTTCCCCAGGAAATGTGAGCATGTGCAGCACGGAGCTGGTCTCTGCCTCTGGATGCTTGCCTGAGGCAGGTGGTGCTGTGCAGCAGGTTGGATAAACACTATAGGCATCTCCAGATAAGAACAAAGATAGGTTGTGTTGTTGTTTTTGGAGGCTTTGTGGTTGTTGTTTTCACTTGCCAATTTTTATTTTCTTTTCCAAGTTCTGGCAATGTTTGGAGGTGTCAGCACTCCTTTCTGCTAAGAGCCAAACATCCTTGCGGTGGGAATGCTGGGTGGACCTTTTTGTATGCTGTGATTGGTGCTGGCTGGGTCCTGCAACACAAGCACACAGTCTTCTCTGAGGGACAACTCAATTGTCAGAAAGCAGCTTGTGGTCTCCCTGGCCTTGTATGCCCAGGTCTTTGCTTGGTGGTTTGTGCCTGTAGAAAGTTAGGTGTTTCCCAGGCTTGCTCTCCTTCCTCTTCTCCCTGCCCTGATTCCTCTGGGATGGGACTTTCTCAGGGCAGCTTGTCAAGTCCTTGGGGTCCCATCCCAAAGGAGTGGTTCTGTGAGGCTTTCCCAGGGCTAACCCAGCCTGAGCACAAGATTTTCCCACTTGCCCACTATGAGTGGGGAAAAAAACCTGTGTCTGCATAGGTGTTTGTTCATAAAGGATTCCTGTTGTTTGGAGGTTTTTGTTGGTTTCTTTTCTGTTGTTTTGTTGAATTTTAAAAAGACCTTTCCTATTGCTCTTTCTAGTCTTCTAAAAATCTTGCAAACTCAGCATCATGTGTTAGAAAAGGACATTTGCTCTCCCACTTTGGAAGGGAAGCATCATTGGGTCCCAGGAGTGGAGGTGCTAGAAACATGGCTTTGAATCTTTGAGATGCTGCATGCTGAGGACTAGTTGTCCCTCAAAACTACTTCTCCTCAAGTATTTTTTGGAGTGCCTTAATGCAGTTTGAGGATTGCCTAGGCTGAGACATTGGATTTGGTCTTGTCCTCTTTGAATTCTTTTGGCTTTTTAATGACCTGCTGGGAGTATAAAGAAGGTGGGCCAGGAAGTTCAAAAGCACGTATTTTCCCAAAGCGACCCCGTGTGAGCATTAGTTGCAAGGGGACTAAGCACATAAGTCCTTCAGAAGAAACAATGTACTTTTATTGATTCTCCCATTCTGTGCAGGCAGGAGTGCGGGCACAGTCTCCAGTTCATACCCCATTTTGATCCTTCAGGTATCACTAAGTACTGGACCTACATGTGGAGCCGGAGATGGAGCCCTTTGCTGGCATTAAAATCCCTTCTGCCAAAGGTCCAGCAAGGCAGTTTTTGGGATTAGAGCTGGTCATGCAGCCATGATTGCCATCACTTGTTGTAGGACTGTGATTTGTACCCCTGGATGGATGTCACAGATGCACTTGCCTCTCCAGTGATATGCTGTGATTTTACTGCTTTAAAGAGCTTATTGTCTCTGGGTAGTTTCAGGCAGAAATTGATAGCACCTCCACCTAATTAGTCATGTGCAAGCAGAGACTTCGAAAATACCCAAGGGTCTTATCAAAGGTTTCAGCCAGGATTCATTCTGAGTCTCTTGTTTATTTGTCTTTGTGTCTGTGTATGAGAGAAAGGAGCCTATTCAGCTCTCTGCAAAGGGTCATTAAAATCCTTTTTAATCCTAAAAGTTATAAGTAAATATCCATGACAGCATGCACCTGCATATTCATCAGTGCATCCTCTCCTCTGGACATCCAGCAGTGTGTCCTTGATGTGTGGCTGCTTTCTGAAGCAGGGTAGGAAACTGAAAGTTATTTTGGAAATGGAGAATAAAATCTGGAAAGTTTATCCCTGGTTGCGCATTTGCTAATTTGTTTATTACCCTCTCCTGTTGGAGGAGAATTGGAGTGGGAAGAGGATTGCTGGTGGCTGACACCAGCACTTCTAAAGGAGTCTGGAAGGCAGGTTGGAGGGACAATATTTTTAGGTCACTTGGCTTTTTTATGTCCCTGGTCCTACTTGCAGGACAGCTGCAGAGCCTGAATTTTCCTGTAATCCTATGGGGGTGAAATTCTTGATTAATTTGACAGTAGACAGGGAGAGTGTCTGTCTCCACTTGCATTACAGGTGGCCAAGGTTCATCTCGTCCTGTGGACTGGACTGGGCGAGCATCTCAAGGAAGCTGTACTTTGAGGGCCATTTCTGGCTCTTCTGGAGGCATTGGAAGAGAGACATCATTGGTTGGGTTTTCCCTGGTTTGGTCTCACCCTTGAAGGTGGGGGGAATGGAGATTCTCATATTTGCCTGGAGAGGAGTATTTCCAAGGCTTGAGCAGGCTTTTGCCTCTCAAGATTCCTCCTGTATTCTGTGTAGTGAGAAATATAAGCTGTGTTCTGACTTGGGGAATGGGCTGTGTGTAATAGCAGGGGAATGTTCACAAATTACATTGTGCTTTCGCTGATGACTGACTGTTGTGGAAGTTGCACACAGCAGGGGTTCTGGACCTGCTGGCATGTGAGTGCCATGGTTGTATTTGTGTGGATGCTCTGGCAAATAACCCTCAGAGCTTACCTTTTAAGAGTTGGATTGTGAGTCCTCCCCTAGAGACGATGAACTTAATCTAGATCAGCCTAGAGCCCCAAGAGACCTAGATCTAGGCTTGCCCCTGTACTGGGGCATGGCATCAGGGTGCGCTCAATTGCACAAGAGAAAAAAAGAGCATGGCAGTGCAAAAGCCTTTCCTCTTTCTCTTCTAATCTACACATTGTTGCTAATTTTCCTTCTGCCCTTTGGGAAGAAACTATAGATTTACTTCCAGCTGCTTTCATGAAGTCTTTCTTCGCATGTGGGACTGGGGGTGACAGTAATGGTTACAGGAATAGCAGGTGCTGCTAATGGTTTCCTTGCAAACCTTCGTGTTTAGGGCAGACTTTTCTAGCCAGCCCTGCCAGCTCTTCTCCCCCCACGGACAGTGGCCATTAGTGCTGCAAGGGAGAAACTCAATGCAGGAAGGTGCGAAAGATGATCCTTCCGCTTCCAGGCTGAAACGCTGTAATGTGAGTGTGTGCAGTAGGTGGAGGGGTGTTTTTGCTGCTTTTAATTTATAATGAGCTTTTGGTTGGTGGCTCATTTGTGGGGTGGACTGACTAACAATCATCCCTAAAATGTCGCTGTCTGTGATTCTTGATGTTTCATGTGACTCTCAATGCTGACCTGCCATGGCCACAAATCTTAATCTTAATTTGTCTAAGAGGGAGAAAAGGTTTCCCAGCTTCTTCACAGTGCTGTTTCTGAGGTTTCTGTGTGGGTCTGATGCTGTAGCAGACCCAAAAGCTTGGGTTAAAAACTAGAAATCCTGACAGGTTGGGGTGGGGTAGAGTGAGCGTCTTTGTCATCAGTCATGATGTGAGCCTCCCTCCCCTAAATCCCTGCCGAAGGCCATCACCCTGAGAATCGTCCCCATCCTGCATCACAGCCCTGGGCAGGATTTGTCCCTGACTCTTCCTGCCCTGCTCACCATTGGCCAGCCTCCCCAGGCATGTTAGCATGGGTCTGTAATTTTTGGGAGGAAGTGGAGCAGAAAATCTCTAAGCCTCTATTTTTCTCTTAATGGGGAGTTGCTGGTGTGGTGCTTATGGCTCTTCAGAAATCTGTCTCTTTGGGCAGTTCCTGCAAGATTTCAAGATTCTTGTGTCAGACATGTCCCCCTTTGGACTGCCAGAAGATTTTGGTGGTGGTCTGTGACTTATGCTTTAGCTCTCAAGCATGCAAATGCCACGAGACATAGTTTTCCTTTGATCTCCTTTAGTGCAAAAAGCCCTCGAAACACGGATGTAACTTTTCCTGATGCCAAGTGTGCATTATGCACTGTAGGATGCCCCAAGCAGAAGCTGCTTGCTCTTGAAAGGCAGCAGCCCGTGGGGGGTGTTTGGGCTCAGGTCCATCCACATAGCTCTGGTAAAAGTGCACCTTCAGGTTACATAACTGATTTTGGCAGTTTACTAATTTTTAGGGGTTTCTTTCAGGCAGAACATGTCAGAATGAGAGAGCTGGATGGGGGATGATGGGTGAACTGAGGATATGGGGTTATTATGGCCACCCGTAAATAAGCTGCTTGGGCGTGAATTAGAGCACCATGCCTGCTGCTTCCTTGCTCCTGGGTGCTTGTGGCTGCCTTGCATAACAACTGGTGGCTTCTTTAGGCCTGGGGGGTGAGAAGTGCTTGCACACCCTCCCTGTGACGGTGGAAGGGTGAAGAGCTGCCTCTCTGGGCTGTGACCACTCTGGTAGGACTCGTTTGTCACCTCTTGAGCTTGTTTAACCCCTGTCAACTCTTTGTGCTGGGATGAAGTAACCCATTTGCTGCTCCAGTCTGGAGCTCTGTGCGAGCATCCTGCCTGCACCCTGATGGCACCCATGCTGACCTCTTTGGTAAGTGACCTCTTGGCTGCCTTGCACTGGGCCAGGGGATGTGTTCCTTCAGGATCCCGGGGCCAACATCCTCAGGACAAGCTGGAATGGTGGAAAGGTCATGCACCAAGTGGCTGCAGGCAGGGGCTTTGCCTGGTGCTCCCAGCTGCAGTGGCAGTGACCATGGGTGGTCGCCAGACTCTGCTGCATGAACAGCTTGTTCAGAGATGTTGATGGTCTTCTCTTCCCAGCATGGGAACTGCCAGCCTAGGAAGTGTCACGGCATCAAACCTTGCCATAGCTGATCCATGCTCAGCATTGGACCTGCCAGCGGTCAACTGTGACCACGGCATGGCCTTCTGTCCTGGGGTGCACATGTCATGGAAAGCCCAGCAGAACTGCTCAGGCCCTGCAACAGCTCAGCCAAGGGCAGGTGATGCCACTCCAAAAGAGGGTCCCAAGGCAGAGGACACAGTTCATCATCTGGAGGGAAACCTGGCCCATGGCCCATCCCCTCCAACCTGCTGCAGGAGACTTCAGTTATTTAAGGATCTTCTCTGTGTTGGATCACCTGAGTAACAGGGAGGCTTCTGCCCCACCAGAGGTTTCAGGTGGGCAAGTACCATCTCTCCCCTTTGGTGCCCAGGAGCTGGGCCGGGTGCTTCGAGCAGGGAGAGCTTGAGGAAGTACTAAATAGCTGCTGGATGTGTCACCAAAGCGGTTGATCCAGGGCAGTGAGTCACAGCCAGCCTGCCAGTGCCCCAGCATGGAGAATGGCAGCACAGGGCCACCCCTCCCCTCCCCACTTGCTGCTTACTCATGTGTTGCGTTGAGGTTTTTTATTGATGTGTCTGCACTCAGCTGGGATGAACATCCCCCTGGTACTGGGTGGGAGAGGAGCCAGAGGGTCAGGTTCGAAGCAGAAATAAAACAACTGAGAGTACCCCAGCATTTTCCTGGACTGCATCAAAAGGGATGCAAAGCTGCTGGTCCCCATGGGCACCTTGGTGCTTCATGGATGGTGGGCTCATCACAGCCTGCTCTCAAGTACAAATGCAGTTTATTAACTATGTGTCTTTATGACCCAAAGCCTGACAGGAAAGGCTGGCCTTCTGTATTCCTTTCACTTTTAATGAGGCTTTCTTGGAAGCCTTCCCTGTGGCACTGCTCTCCTGTCACCAACTCCCTGCCAGAGGATGGACATAGTGAGGGAGGTGAGTGAACCCGCAAAAATGGGTGAAACTTCAGTGCTGGCAGGTTGCCCATCTCAAAATGTTTATACTGGTCCCAGATAGTCCTTTTTAGGGCTGTGGTAGAGGTGTTTGGGGTACTTTGGGATTTGGGTTGCAACAGGCCTTACTGTTGAGTGCGAAATGGGTGGGATTTTTCCAAAACAAATTTTGATTTCTTTTTTTAAATTCTTGTGTGTTGCAAAATGTAGTAGAAAGGCTCTTGCAAAGTGCTTGCAGTCCTTGGCTGGAAGGTGCTGTCTCAGCTCTGAGAGACCCTGTAGGAGACATAGCAGGTGGCCCTGCAAACCAGGGGTGGTCCTCACTTCTGTGAGGAGGGTGACTGGCCAATTTTCTTGGCTGAATGTGTATTATTTCAGGTCCAGGGAAGGTCACCAAACTCTTGTAAGTCCCAGCAGCCATCAGGATGGAAATTTGCAGGAACAAAATGTGTATCCTTCTACATGTGCAGAAATACTCCTTCATCTCCTCTTCCTTTAGGCTGACGGTTTCAGAGAGGCTGGGAGACAGCAGCACCAAGAATCAAAATAAAGCTGCAAGATCTGAGATTTTTAATTGTAAAAAAATATTTTTTTTTTAGTGTCAGCATTTGAAATTCTGACTTTCAGTTAGGAAATCTTTTGAAGTCATGGTATGAATCATCCCTACCCTCAATTTTAGGACCCATCACATGAGGAAGGGGAACAGCAAATTAGTCATTTTGTTAATCCTCTTCCAATAAAAATTACTTAGAAATCCATAGTGGGGAGGGGATAAGAATAAAATGAATGGCCTTTGGGAGCAGCCATCATGTGTCCTGGCACCAACAGCCACCTGCTGGCCTCCCTGGTGCTGTTTTGGGGCAGGGCCTGGCAGCTGCCTGCACTTCTGGTTCGTGATCAAAGTGATCTCCTAGGGCAAATACAGAGGCATTTGGAAACTCGCCTTCTGCTGAGAAGCTGCTCTTCCCCAAGAAAAATAATTCTTTCCCCAAAAAAGTCCATTATTTCTCCTACCTGGTGGTGTAATGAAGGCCCCCACTATTGGTACAGGGGGTCGGCAGAGAAACTCAAGAAGAGTGGGGTCTATTGGCAAGTGGAGCAATGAGGCTCTCCCTCAGCTGCTGTGGGTTTGAGTGATGGTAAAGAACTGAGTGGCTTACAGCAAAGTTGGTGCTGGGGCCAAGGTGAAGGGTTTTAGGTTTATTCCCTGATGGCTTTTAGGGTGGGTTTTTTTGAACTAGGGTGATGCTATCATGGTGGAGTATTGGGGATGAGATGCTAAGTGCAGCCTGTGATGTCACTCCCAAGCAGGAACTGAGGGGTTCAAGGAGCATTGCAGTCTCCTCAGATAAGGATGAGCCTTCCACCTGTCAGCTCCCTTGTGAGGCCAGGGATTTGGGGGAAGAGGGGCAGCCAGGCTGGTTTTGGGTGGGAGCTGATCTTCCCTAGAAGGCAGAGGGAGGGCAGGCAGAGAAGGGAGCAGCCCCCAGCGCTATTTAACACCGCCCTCCAAGGGAACTGATAACACTCTGTAGCTGGCAGTGAGCTGGAGACGACTCCCAAAACCCCCAAAGGTTACAGCAAGGACCCCCTGTGCTTGCAAGGATCTAAGGAAACAGTAAAATCCATTGGATTTTGGGGTGCTGGAGAATGTGGTGAGGAATATGCCCTGGCTGCTTTTTGGGGGCTTTCGTACATGAGGAGCAAAGCTGGCTGCCTCTTTCCCAGCTTTTTGGCAGCGGTGTGCCGCATGACGGGCTGCTGGTAAATGATTGCCTGGAACGCCGGGCAAGGCGGGGCCAGAGGTTGGTGCCTGGTTTGAACCCAGGCAGGTGCCCGGGACCCGTGTGCCGGCAGTCATCCTGCTCCCACAGCCCATAGCATTCGGCAACCACTGGATTTTGCCGGCAAGGTGAGACTGTTTGGTGTGACTCAACTAGCTGGGTTATTTTTTCTTATTTATTTTTAAGCTTCTGGCCCCCTTATTGGGTTGTGGCACAAGAAGCTGGATTTGAGACTAGCTTGGTCCCTGGCCAGGGAAGAGGGGGAGATAGGGAGTGCTCTCTTGGGTGTGTTGCACTCAGGTTTTGGTGTTAGAGTGCTGCTGAGGGGGAGGTGCAAGGGGTGGTGAACAACAGTGGCTTCAGAGTGAGTTGGGTGGTGCCAGAGTGGCACCTGGACTTTGCTCCAAGCCGGGGGACAGTTGCAGCCTTGAATACACAAGATTGGGGAGTGGTGCCAAAACGCGGCTTTAAATTTAAATCTTGCAAATTTTAGTGGTTTGGGGCTTACAGGGAGGTGGGCCGAACGCAAGGTGTCCTTCAGCCCCACAGTTTTCCCCGGTCGCTCAGCCAAGGCAAACATGAGCTCAGCAGTGAGGTATTTGTGACGGCTGCTCTGTGCCTGTGTTTTGGAGGTGGGCAGGGAGGTGGCACCAACAGGACCCGACACCTGCGCAGAACGTCCTCACCAAGCTGTGTCTTCCCTGGTTTCTCCTTGCCTGTCTCACACCATGATTAAAATTCCTCATCACCACAGACAGGACCCTTCAAGCCCTCCCTTTGATTACTCAAGTAGGCAACAAAAAAGTAATGAAACAGTGGAGTTTAACCTAAGGTCAAGCTTTCTCACAGCCTGGCTGCAAACTTGGGACAGCTGGAGCAGAGGAATGGAAGGGCTGCAACCAGCCAAATGAGGTTGGGAATTAGTTTGTGACCTGCTGGATAGAGGGCCTGGAAATTTCATGTATGTTACTCCATCCAGGGCTTTCAGACAAAACTGATAGTGTCAAAACCAATGTTGTAGCAGGGAATATAGATACATCTTTGCATGGTGTTTGAGAACACCATAAACTCAAATATTTGAGTTCTTTATAGCTTGTGTTTAATTTTTTTTTAAATTTATGATGATTGCAGTTGTTGAGCTGCTGGCAGAGGCAGGAGTTGGGTGTGCCCAGGCTAACAGGTGTAGCTTTAAGGTAGTAGTACCCACTGGATGGGAGTTGAGCTGTGCCCCAGTGTTGGTCAGAGCCTGGGCTTTGTAATGGATGTTTATGCCTGGCTCCCCCTCCCAAACTCTACCTTTTGTCATGCTTTTGTTCAGAGACACTTTATTTTAATTTCTTAATCCCTCTCTGATAAATTGAGATGGATGTTAATATGAAAAGATTAAAATGTGCATTATCTGCACCTTCCCTCTATATCATTGCAAAAGCAGGCAACCAGCAGTTCCTCTGTCTTTTCCAATGCTGTTTAGAAAATCCCTTGCTGCCACTCTGTCAACTGTCAGAGTAATTTCAATGAAGGCCCAGTAAACCCATTAAAAGTCGGTGCTCACAGCAGAAATAACCTGGGCATCTTTTGGGCACCATACAGGCACACAAACTCCATCATTTCCCACCATGGGGGACTCATTGTCCAAATATGAGGGGGAAAAAAATTTTATTTATAGATGAATATCAGTGTTTAGTAACACCAGCAAAAATGCAATCTGCACAGGGTGGCAGCAAGCAACTTCTTGGTCTAGGATTTACTCCATGGGATGATGATTTAATGACACTGCTTTTAAAGCGTCTTGCATTCCTTCTTAGTGGCTTGGGATGGAAACCTGGTGTCTTTTCTCCCCACAGGCAGCCTGTTCTGCAATGACCCAGAGCACCTGAGGCCCGGCAGCTGTGGGGATGGAGCTGAAGGTCTGGGTGGATGGGATCCAGAGGGTTGTGTGTGGAGTCTCTGAGCAAACCACCTGCCAAGAAGTGGTCATTGCCCTGGCGCGGGCCATTGGTGAGCCATCTCCATCTGCTGGGGGGATGCCCCATCTGCAGGTTCTTCCTGGGAATAGGAGTCCTTGGGTGGGTGGGGGTCTTGGTCTGTGGTGGTGGAGATGCCACCAGCACTGCCTGTGGAGCAGCAGCCTCAGCACACCCCTGCTGGTCTCTGCTTTCCCAATCTGATGTGCTCACCTCCTCCCGGCAGGTCAGACGGGCCGCTATGTGCTGGTGCAGAAGCTGCGGGAGAAGGAGCGGCAGCTGCTGCCGCTGGAGTGTCCCTTGGAGTCGCTGGCCAAGTGTGGGCAGTATGCCAATGACGTGCAGTTCATCCTGCGGCGGACAGGCCCCAGCATGGCCGAGCGGCCCTCTTCCGAGGGCGCTCCCCAAGCTCCCGAGAGGACGTTCATCCGGGCCAGCTTGCCCATCAAGCCCAGGTTCACCAGCATAGATGCACCCCGTTCCAGGGAGCCAAAAAAATCCATGACCTTCAACCTGGGTCCTACAGGCTCCAGCGACCTGTTCACCGTGAGCCGATGGAGGCACCAAACACGGGATGGGATAGACTTGGAGGGTGGTGGGGTTGTCCAGTCCTCCAAGGAGGAGCTTTTTAGGAGAGTGCTACAGCAGCAGGAGCAGCTGCATTCCTTGGAGGCCCATGGGGACACCCTAGAAATGGACCTACGGCTCTGGGAGCGCAGCCGGCTTGCCGGCCAGGAGAATGAGATCCTCTATCTGGAGCAACTGGTGCGGAGGAATGAGACGGAGCTGGGTGAGGAGGAGTTTTGGCAGAGTGAGCTCCGGCTGGAAAAGGAGTGTGAGCGGGAGCGACAGGAGCGGGTTAGGAGCTTGCGGGCCAGCCTGGAGGAGTACACCCAGAGGATCTATGAGCTGAGTGTCCGGACTGAAGCCCTGCAGGAGGAGATCCAATGGGAGATGGCCGAGAGGGCCAAGAGGGGGAAGGAGATCTCTGTGCCCAGCCCCATAGAGCTGGAGGACATGGCCACCAAAATGAAAAGGGACCTGGAGGCCAAGGTCAAGCAAGGCACCCAGCTGGAGAGCAACCTGGCCAGTGTGGAGAAGGCCCTGGAGGAAGCCGAAAAGAACCTGCAGGTAGATAGGACTGGGTTAAGCCACCCCATGGAGTGGTAGGACCTTCAGGAGGGGGTAGAACCAGCTTCCAGACACATTAGACCAGTGGATTGAATGGGGTTGGTTATCCCAGCTGCCCAGTGAACTTGGGGCTGGGTGCACAGCTCTCAGCAGCAGTGATCACTGTCACAGGATCCCAGACCCATTGCTCTCCATGCACGCTGCATCTGGGCTAATGCTCCTGCTTACTGGTGCACCGAGAGCAGAGAATCACCCCATTCCAACATAGACAATGGTGCTGGAGCTAGTGGTCCATGTGTGGGGTTGGTGGTATTGGCATAACAGTCAATGTCCTTTTGGGTGAAGGAGTCACAAAGGGAATAGATAGCACAGGTCCCCATGGTGCCTGTGCACAAAGCCTTTTGACTGTGCAGGGCTCAGGCTCATGGTGTGGGCTTGCACAGTGTGGAGATTGCAGCTCTGGGCCTGAGCTGTGGTGCCCTCCCAGCTCATGATGGGGGGCTGTGCAGTGTGGAGATGGCAGCTCTGGGGATGAGCTGCAATGCCACCCCAGCTCGCCTGTTGCAGCCTCCCAGCATCAGGGGGTCATGGGGCTGCGTGACTCCCACCTTCCACACACCGGGTCCCCTTTGGTGGTGCTAAAAGGGGAAGCTTTTGTCCAGCCAGGCCTTCCCCAGGCTGTTCATGCTTTCAGCAGCTTTCTTTGAGAATTTCATTTGTGTTTGGCATCTCCCAGCATGCCAGCGGCTGCCATTTGATGGCTGCTCACACCCTCTTGTGGAGATGCAGCAGAGCAGGGCTGTTCCCAAACCAATGCCTTCTTCGTCCCCACTGCCTGGGCACCCCCCGTTCCTGCAGCCTCTCGGAGAGGGGTGGCTGAGGCACAGTACCCCTGCGGTCCCCTCTGCTGGCTTCGGCAGGGTGAGCCCCAGCGGGGGAGGAGCCCCAGGGAATGATATCCAGCTGCCTTGGGGCATGGGAACATGCGGCTCACCCTGTCCCCCCCCTCGGTGTGTGTTTTGCAGGCCCAGACCCAAGAGCTGGAGGAGTTAAATAAGGAGCTGAGGCAGTGTAATTTGCAGCAGTTTATTCAGCAGACGGGGGCCACGGTGACCGTCCTGCAGGCCAGGTCCGAGGAGGACGCCCAGCCGGAGCCGAGCCCGTGCGAGCTGCCAGCCTACCGGAGAAACGGAGGTCAGCACGCTGCCGCTGGCTCGGCCGCGGGGGCTGCTCTGCGGGACCCCTGCCCGCTCCCTGCCTCCTTCTCCGAGGGGTCAGCCCCAACGCTGACCAGTTCTCCCCTGGGCACTGAGGTTAGGCAGGTGGGGGTTCATGTGCTGACATGGCAGTCGCTCACCACTTCCAGGGGGGTTGCAGAGATTTGCCAGCCCTGGGGCTCCTTCCTTCCCCCTGTTGAAGCCTGGGGGCTGCTTGTAGACATGCACGGGAGTTGGATCCTGCTTTGCTGCTTTTGGGGCCGAGGTGGCTGCAGGGAGCTTTCCTTAGCAGCCTTGCTCATATCACCACAGCGGCTGCAGCAAAAGGCAGGTGACTGAAGGCCAGTGTCAGTCCCCGGGGGCTGTGGGCTGGTGGGGACATGCTCTGGCCTCCAATGACCTTTGTGTGTTTGGTGAGGGAAGGGTGGTGCCCAGGGCCTTGTCTGTGTCCTCACAGGCATGAGGGGGCTTCTCAGGGAAAGGGACCTCATCATTTCTCCTCCGGAGCACCCAGAGCTGGTGACGTGACTGCCCTATGGCACTGCAGCGGCTGTGCCCAGTGAGCGTGGGAGGCTGGAGCCCGGCCTGAGCTGAGTGTTTTTACCCATCCTGTAGGTTTTTCTCCCACCGCTGGTACCGACTCGCCTCCCCAGGTCAGCACCAAGCAGCTCCTCGGCCATCCCAGGACCCTACCGGAGCCCCTGGTGTCCAGCCTGAACCCTGAGGGTGCGTATGTCCCGGTGGGGCCCTGGGAGCGCAAGCTGGTCTGCAGAGGATGGGTGGGAAGAGGGGAGAGGCTTTTGCTGCCCAAAATGGGCTGCAGAGAGCAAGCGTGTGCTGGTAGTGGGAGGCCAGAGCTATTTATAGATGCCATTAGAAAGCGCAAAGCTCACACTCCGGCAGTCTCTGCTCTGCTGCCAGGGGCTCACACGCTGGCAGCTGGGCTCTCTGCCCTGCCAGGAGCTGTGGAGCATGGTTCTCATCCCCTTTCCTGCCACTCTGTATCCCCCAGGGTTATGACCTTGCGCAGTTAGGATGGGGAGAACTTGTCTCCTGTCTTTTACAGGAGCTACTTTTGCTCCATCTTACCCCAAAACCCGTTCTACCTCCCGTGGCTCTTTTTTCACCTTGCACCTGTTTTTTGGGTGCAGCAAAAGTGAGCCGTGGTAGGGACACCTACCTGCTGGGGTGATCCTGCCTCCACCCTGGCATCCTACTCCCGCCCATGCCACCTTTGCCTCAGCAAAACCCTAATGCCATGCTCCTCACAGCCCAATACATCCACCCCCATCCTTCAGGACACTGCGGCAACTGCATTCCCATCTCCCAGTCCAGGCTTTACACTCACATACACCCCGTTTTCTGCTCCCCTTCTCGCAAGTGCTCACCCACCATGGTGGGATTGCTCAGGTGGTTTTTTCTCTTGTCTTGCAGTTGTATCAACCAGGCAGAGCATCTGGAGGTAGAAGGGCCCAGGCAGTGGAGGATCAATTGCCTTCAAAGTGTAACTGTATAAATAAACCATATTATATATATATATATATTTTATATTTTTTTTTACTGCTTTATATTGTGAATGGATGTGGATGGCCAGACTATTTTTACAGACTGTAAAGTAAAACTAGAGACTGACAACACAAAGCAATCCTCTTCCCCGAGGATGAAAGCTACTCCCTTCAAATTTTTTTTTTAAGCAGTTTCTATATTCAACAGAAAACAGCAGTGCACCCGTTCTGCATAGCCTCCTCAAAAGATCCATCGTGAATTTGGAAAAGTCCTTGTTCCTTTGACTAGGGGAGCGAAGCTGCAGTGGAGACTTGCGTGAATGCTCACCTGGATGGAGCAAGTTAGCAGATTTTACAGCATCTCATCGCAGCAAGTGTGGCCATGACAAACAGCCTCTTCACTGGTTGCAGGGGAGGCAGAAAAACAGCTTTAAGACAAATTTCTGGCCCCTCTTTTTATATGTATATTGTAAGAAACCTGTAGGAGAAACCCACTTTCCATGGTACCATGGAACACACTTCAAGGAAGCACATAGCAGAAGCTTGTTTCTCTTAAATCCAGTTAATCTTTCAATGTCTTTTTAAAATAAAAAATTGCAGAATGAGCCCTTCCCCGGTGGTGGTGTGAGTGGGGAACAGGACCAAAATATTTTCAGTGGCATTTCCCTGATATTTTTAATTTTTTTTTTTTAACTTGATGGCCAGTAGTTACCATTTTTTTCACCTGTCCCAGTGGGTCACCTTGTATTTTAATTGCAAAACCAAAGTGGTTTAGGGAGGGGATGAGTTTGTCTGGGATTTCCCTGAGCCTGTTTTCAACATGTCGTATGCGAAAAATGTGACTTGGGCACAGCGTTCACCGTAAAACCCCGCTTCCCCCATGCGAATGTAAATCCTGTGCGCCGCAGATCTAATTTTCAATAAATCTTTGGGAAAGGATTTGAGCAAAGCGAGTGTGAGTGTGCTGTTGTGGCCAGGGTGAGCCATCCCTGCCGGCGCCTGCTTTGGTGCCTGACGGACACGTCCGAGCGGTTTGCACACCCCGCAGCTGCCTCTTCCATTTCCAAGCCATCTCTTTCTATTTACTGAATTAAAGCTGTGAGTATTTTATAACCGACTGAATCTTATGCACACAGTGCTCTTTTCTTTTTTTTTTTCTTTTTTTTTTTCTTCTTTTAAATCGCGAAGTGCTTTACAACCAGGGGATGCAGCTTGTCTCCGGTGAGATGTGGCCATCTCTGGGATGAAACATGGCAACATTTTAATAATGCACAGCAGCAGCTCAGAGCATTTTAGGACAAGAGGCAAAGGGGGTGGCGCTTGGCTGCAGACAGGAGCAGGTAAGGGGAAATTTCCCATTTGCCTCCAAGCCTCTTTGTCTGCACCTGGATAACAGCAGCCAGGAATGTCAGTTCTTGCTGTCCATCACCATCTCCCCTGAGATTCTGCTGGGCTCTGGTCCCTGGGGACATCCTCCCCTCTCAAAGCTGATATTCAAGGTGCCACCACAGCCCAGCTTTCTGATCAAGTGATATTAAAGGATTAAAGTTTGCTTTGTTGGGAGATCCACTGGTACCGCTGTGTCTCAGGTTATGACTGGAGAGCTGCCACAGTGGGGAGATGCAATTCCAAAGTTGCCTTTTCTTGAATCAGAGCTTTTGGGGTTTTTTGGGTGGGTTGTTTTCAAGCTCCTCCTCATACTCCTCTTTAAATCATGTATGTCAAGGAAAATGAGTTAAAAATGTGTTTGTTCCATGCAGCTGCCTCTAGTTTCTCCCTGGATTGCTTGCTTTTTGGGCTTCATGTGCTCAGTTTTTCGATTCTTGCTTTTAAAGATACTGCCTTGCTAAGAGGAGGGTGATGGAGATTGTAAAAAGCATTTCAGTGGTGCTTGCGGAGGGAAAAATGGGTTTAGAAAACCCACTTGCCTCGGACATGGCCAGATTTCAAGGTGTTATGGGACGTCCTCTGCATATTCTGAAAAACTGACCTCTGCAGATTTAAAATTGGATATTTTATTTTTGGGGCTACATTTATAGCCTTACCTTCTGCAAAATAAACATGAATAAAGGGAAAAGGGTCATCACTTACGGCACTTCCAAATGGGGGTAGAAAATTAATTTGAATCTCTGACTTTGTGGGGGATTTTTCCCCCTCTGTTATGATCATATATTATTTATTGGTTTTTCTGTTTCAGTCATGATCTCACAGGCCAAACCAGCAACAGTCTTTCCTGGAGGGAGGTGTGGGAGGGTGTGGAAAATAAGGATTTAAAATACATATATCACAGCAGATTTTGGCCCTTCAGCTGATGTCCCTTGGCTGGCATGCAGGATTTGGAACTGTTGCATGGGTGGGAGACAGAGGAACTCGACTGTGTCCCCCACTGAGATCTGATAACCAGGCATGGGGTTAGGGAGAGGGCTGTGACCAGAGGCCAACTGTTTTCAGCTCAAGACTGGGGCTCTTTGCAGATTTTCTTCATTTTGTGTCCTACAAACCATCACCCAGCCACTGCCTCGGCCAGCAGTGTTTTGTGAGGTAATAAATTACCTTGATTAACACCTCTGTCCCTGCTGTGGTGCACGTGGGGGAGATGTGGTAATCAAACTCATATGTTACCTCAGGAGCTCCCCATCCAAGGGTGACCTATATTCCTCCTGGCTCGGGGGGCCTGCGTTGGCTGGGCGAACACGCGGGTCCCCGGCTGTTATTTAATGCAGCGAGGCTCGATACCCGCTCCCACTGCCCCGCCTTCCCGCTTTTATGTGCTCTAAAGTCTGTGTCAATAATACATTTCTGCCACTGAATATTTTATTGATGGTTTGACTTTTTTGCTGCTCGCAATTCCCATTTCAAGGCTGCGTGATTGTTCCTAATTAAAATTTTATGCCCTGGGACAAGCCTTCTTGCTACAGTGGAGATGATGCTGTCCTTTTCTAGGCCACTACAGTGGTAGGAAGAAATTACCATTACCCATTGTTATGAGATTAAAACAAAGCAAATAAATTATTGTTTTTTCCCTTAAAAAACCAAAAGCCCTGCGTACGGCGCGTACTGGAGAGGGAACAATTGGCTCACAGGCAAGGCAGGGATCCAAACGTGCAGGGTGGCTCGAGGATGCTGTGCCTGGCTGTGCAGGGACTTGTGTCCCCATGTCCCTCAGGCACTGTGGGCAGCCTCTTCCTTCCCTGTAGTGGGTGGGAATGGACTTTAGAGCTTCTCTCTCCTCAGATGCTTCTCATGGCTAGCTCCAGGGCCACCCAAAAATCACAAAGTGAAGGATATACCTGTTTTCCACTGGAGAGTAGCCCTGCTTTTTTGTGGGATTTTTTTAATAAATCTGCAGGTTCTGTCAGCACAAGGCATCGTTCAGGAGAGCATTTCAGCCACTTCCAGCCTCCCTAGCGCCCTTTTCCTGGCTGCACTACCTGATTTTTTTATCTTTTTTTAAATATTGCATAAGAAAAATGGCCCCCAGCTCCTCGCCCCTCTATGCTGGACTGTCAGCTTGTCACCATCCTCATCAGATGGTGGTCTGGATGCCAGCACTGCCCCAGGCTAGTACAGTTTCTTTAGGGCAACACTGCTGCAGACACTTGGAGCATCACCAATGTGCAGTTACGTATTTGTACGAGTTCCCGGGTGTTTGGGTTTGGATTTTTTCCCCCCCTCAATTTCATCTAGAGTGCTAGAAGCATTTATGCTGCCTCCCAGCCCCTGGATTTGGCAAGCAGCTTTCAAAGCACACACTTCAGTACCAGTTACATAAGGAAAGGTGTGAATGTCTGGAGGAGAAAATGCCTCTTGGTTTTGCTCCCCAAGTGGTGTACAGATGCTCTGCTGCTTGCTCCTGCCTGCACAGCTTCTACCAGCGCAGTTCACTGCAGATGAAGAAGAGCTGTTTGAACTGGCGTGTGTGTCCATGCAGGGAGCATTGTCTGCTCTCCTATGATGATTTTTCTTTCTCTATCTCAGAGTACAGACTGACTGCATTCTACCTTGCCCTGGAAAAAAAAAATCATGAAGCAGTAGAGGAGGCTGGGAAATTTTCTTGTTTATGGATGAGCAAGTTTCTCTCCCAATGGAACCTCCTGCCAGCAGAATTTTTTTTTTTTTTTTTTTTTTTAGGATGTATTATATAAGTCCCTGCTTGCATTTAACTAACTGACTTCCTCTTAAACAATTCATGCACTCCTTCTATTCCTCATAGGTCAGCTTGCTTCTTCAGTGAGGCTCACCTGACACTGGGATACATTATGGACAGAACATAACGGGCACTTCTTAGCATGGTGCTTGAAGGGTTAGGCCTGTTCCTTTCCCTCCATGAAGTGCTGAAACGATAACAAAATCTTTGAGGAGCACAAAGAATCTCTTCAGCTCAACGGGCCTGAAATTCAGCATCTTCTCCTCCTGTAAGGCACTCCCCTGCCTCTCGCCAAAAATCTCACAGTTCTGAGCGAGAGCACACGACTACTCTTCTAACCAAGCTAAGTATCCTCTTACAAATCTGTTTATTTGCTACTGAAAAACATGAAATCAAAGGGCATTGCAGCCCTGGTGTATTTTCTCATTGTTCAGGAGCACCCTGGGCTAGGCCAGGAGGGAAGGACTGATGCTGGGCCTTCTGCTTGAGGGACAACCGGGTCGAACCCTTCTGCTCTCCTTTTCAAGACACCTTCACTGGCCACGGGCAAAATAAGAGATGGGAGGAACCAGGCAAGCAGTGCAATCAGACACATCACTGAGAAGGCATGGCTTTCCTCTTCAGCTGGTCTCATGCCCTGGATTACAGTAATCAGAACCCAAACACTGGTTTTGCACATTTATTGAAGACTTCAGGTGACAACACAGCAGGTTAGTTTTGAATCATGCCACAAGAATGCTAAAAACAGGAATTGAGCTGTATGCTCCCCCTACTTACTGGAGACACACACAAAAAAGGCAAAACCAAACAAACTTCACTTCAGCCCCTTCCTTTTGCTTACTGGAGCTGAACAGGATGGTTCCATAGGTAGCAGGAAGTCGGTAGCATTCATACCACAGTGCTGCTCATGGGAACTGGGACAAGTCTTGCCAGGCGACCTGCAGAGCTACTTCTGCCAGCAGCATCTCCCGGGGTTAAGTCACCAGCCAGCACAGTCCCAAATGCAGGGCTGTTTATTCAAAGAGAAACAAAGCACCTTCATTTTCAGGCACAGGTTTGTTACATGCATGGTCACCTATTAAATGGGATGGTAGGGGACTGTGGCTTTCAGGTTCAGCTCTCAGACACAAGTGAATTTTGCACCAGGTTTCCCTCTCTCCCTCTCTCCGTGTGGCTACATTGTGCTCCTGCCTGCTCAGGACCAGCAGTGGGAAGATGCTGTAGGTGCAGCTAGGGAAGAAAAAAGTGATCTGGGGCTCAGACAGCTGCAAACTCGTCTGCCCCCCGCCGTGCTCCCCATTTAAAAAAAAAGGCCCATTAGGCTTCTGAACAAACATGAAAGCATCTTGGGTAAATTCAGTTGCTTTTCCCATCTTCCCAGGGTGTTTGAGCACCCCAGAAACACAGAGCACAGAGGGAGCTCAGTTTTCTTGTGAAGAGCAGATGTTCCTCGGGGACCCAGAGGCAAAAATGACAAATAAGAGCATGAAGGAGACATTGGGACAGGCAAAACTTCTCAGAGAGACACTTTACTAACACAGAGGACATTGCTCTGCCTTCCATGCAATTAACTACTTATTGACCAGAGCACTGCCAATTCCTTCAGATCAAGCCTTTACAGCAGCCCAGGGCGGGCTACATGAGAGCAGCCCCAGGAGTAGGGGGAATACCTGAGCCCTTTCAGGGAACCTCAGCAGGCTGCGGTGAATTGTAGCTGGTTATTAAGAACTTCAGCTGAAAAGGCTGTGCTGCTCTTCAGAAAAGATACTTTTCAGCTACCCAGCTTCTTCACCAGCCAAAAAATCACAAGAGATAACTTTGTAGGAGAAGCCATCTGCTTCGTCACTTCCTCCGTTTTTTAGTGACAGCCACCCTGGGTGGCTGGAGAAGTCCCTGCCTGAGTCGCCTTCCTGTTCCTTAGGGCCATGAAGTCAGAGTCCCCTGCATGACATCACAGCACAGCACATCGGGCAAGGCAGCTCTGCAAATGCCCAGCCAGGGCCAGGACACCAATAGAGCCCTGGAACAAGAAGAAGGAAACAGCTAGCAAAGGTGAGGGGTGGGATGGAAAAAAAACATCAATAAAAAAGGAAAGTGAGGTTCATTTCTGCTTTTCCTTTAACAGACTAGAGAGTCTCTCTTTAAATGTGACTCATCCAGGGCAATACTAGGCAGAGTTTCTTCTATTAACACACCCTTGGCAATAGCAGTTCAGTTAGTCACTGACCGGGTATCAAGACGTCACGGCCGGGATGATGCGTCTCTTTAACTTGGTACGGAGTCCGCTAGCACTTATTTACTTTGGAGAAGAGCAAGAGAAGAGAGAGGGGGGCACGCCATCCCTCCTGAGCAACTTTACCACCAACTATTCGCACCCACATGCCGACGCGGCCCGTTCCCTCCATCTCGGCTCCCGCTGGACACACGGCGCCCCGCTGCAGGACGTGTTCAATCTTTTCCCGCTCCCCAGCGCAAGGGCGGCGGTCCTGGGGCACTCCCGGCAGCGCATCAGGGGTCCGCAGAGACGAGGATGGGGAGCCGCTGGAGGCAGGACAGTGGCGATAGATGGGGGAGCCGACTCCTTGGCACGCTGGAGCCCCTCACCTGGATGGCCGAGAGGGCAGGAAGGCGTCGAGGCTTCGAGGCGCGGGTCCGGGGAGGCGAGGCGGCCGCACAGTGATGTCCGAGGAGCAGGTTAGCCGCTGTCACACGCACAGTGGAGTCGCCGAGAGCACAATGTGCGTTAGTCAGTGGCTCACCTGCTCCTGGAGGGTGACGGGGGAGCGGCGGAGCCCGCCTGCAGCACAGGAGACACCGGGCAGCGCGAAGGATGGGACGCGGGAGGGGGGAGCCGCGCCATGCCCGGGCTCCGCGGCGCGTGGGGCTGCAGCTCCGCGCTCCACTCCCACCCCCGGGACAGGCTGGCCCGTGCGGCCCCGGAGCCGGCGGCGCCCCACAGCTGCGGAACGGGGGGGATCCCTCCCCGGCGCGGCCGCCGCTCACCTGCGCTCCCGCCGCCGCCGCC